>PVKS010008344.1:19745-68850 GCA_004027875.1 Aplodontia rufa | reverse complement strand
TCTCACCAGAGGACATTGATCAAGCCAATGAATACATGAGAAAGTGCTCTAAATCATTAGTAATCAGAGAAATGCAAATGAAAACCACATTAAGATATCACCTCACACCAGTCAGAATGGCAAAGATGAAGAAAATAAACAACAATAGATGCTGGAGGGGCTGTGGAGAGATAGGCACACTAACACACTGTTGGTGGAGCTGCAGACTGGTACAGCCCCTCTGGAAAGCAGTATGGAGAATCCTTAAAAAATTAAGGATGAGTCCATCGTATGACCCTGCTATTCCACTCCTGGGTATCTTTCCAGGGGACTTAGAATCAGCACATTACAGTGACACAGCAATATCGATGTTCATAGCAGCACAATTTACTACTGCTAGGCTATGGAAACAACCCTGATGTCCCACACTGGAAGAATGGTTCCAAAAACTGTGGTACATTTATACCATGGAATATTACACAGCAATTAGAAACAATGATATTGCAGCCTTCGAAGGTAAATGGATGGCTATGGAAGAGATCATAATGAGTAAAATCAGCTTAACCCAGAGATCTAAGGGTCGACTATCTCCACTCATCTGTGGAGATGGGGACTAGACCCTGGACAATGAGAAAGTTGGTCTAGTAACATGAATTAAATCCAGATAAGATGTAATGCTTTACAATCTAATACTTTTTTTAGAGTTATAATGAGAAGGGGAAGGGAGGGATAAGGGAGGGTAATTGGGGGGGGCACTCCTGGGGATAATTAGAATATCCAGAATATATACACATTTTATACACATTTTATTAAAATCTTGTAAGGTTGTTCAAAAATAAAAAAATTAAAAAAAAAGAGAGACAGCTCATCATTGCTGTTATTATGGATATTGAAGACGGGTTAAATATTCAGTAGTTAAAAGTCAAAATTCAATGTGAAATGGTTACTCAAAACTACTTATCATCCTCAAACTGATTGGTACCAAGTCCATTTCTTCTTAGTAATAATGAATAAGAGATAACTGGGTATTCCGTTATCTCCTTATCATTCTTCAAAACACAATTCTGCTTAATAACATAACATAGACCTTAAACTATAAAGATAGAAATAAAATCAAGATTGCACATATGTTTGATCAAAGAAAATGTCACAAAAAGTGATATTGGTAGTAGACATTATTTACTTCACTGGTTACCAACCTCTATTCCTCCTTTTAATAAGAGTTTGTTTTTGCTCTTGGAATGATTCATACTTTGCATGCTTCTAATAATGGTAGAAGATGGGACAGATGTTTGCTCTTACCTCCACATTTCTGCCAGTGATTAACTACATGATTCAAGATCAACCAAAAGGCACACTTCTAAGGAATTCTGAAACTGTAATAAATCTTAGTGGAATAGAAGCAATGATATGATTGAGTTAATCCCTATAGAAATACCCAGACCAATCTGAACTCATGGTACTGTGCTTCCTGTAGATACCAAAGACACCTTGATTATTCAATAGTTGTAAAACTAGTTTTTTTCTGTCACTGTCAAAATTTTGAATACTGTTGAGAAGTTGGTTTCTACCACATCCACCATTGATTCTCTAATTTGGTCCACAGAGGTAATGGAAGGTAGAGCACTTACTATAGTAACTTGTATTTCTTCTAATGTGGTCTCTTCTTCTAGCAATAAAAACACTTTATGGGAACTGGAACACAGCTAGTATATTAGCAGAATATTATTATATAAATTTCCATATAAATTATATGGGAAATTATTTTTCTTTCCTCTACACTTAGCTAGACTATATATGCTAAATAGTTTTGTTTTCTTCTGGCAGAGATAGATTTTCATTTGCTTTCTGAGACTTATGTGAATTATTTTCCTTATTTTTTGTACAGAGGAAATATACATACTTTACACTTTTACAGGTAATCAGTCAGGTCCACTGAAACAATGATGCAGTGCATAAACCTGGAAGTGGAACGTGAGAAGCAGCAAGCACATTAGCCATGATTGTGAAATGCATGCATGCCAGTGGGTTGGAAACTAATCCTACGAAGAGTTCAGACCTATCAGTGAAATTGCCAAGTAAGGGATAAAGTTTGTTTGATTTCCACATAATGATTGTAGCTGCTAATCTATTTAAGAACAGTTTCATTGATGTAGTCAGACAGTTAAGATTCTGGAAGCCTAATGGTTAATTAACTTTGGAATATAATTAGACTGATGTTATTTAAATTTTAGATATATACATGGTTTCAGCTTATAATTATACATTGTGACATATTATTTAAAAGGGCATTTACACATGTTCACAAAGAAGTTCACACAAGAATAGAATATAAAATATAAATTGTATAAATAATAAAAATTGAAATTAGACAAAAATATAAAGAAGATCCCAAATGCTGTCAGTAAGGATATGGTTTTTAAAACCATTTCCTTGTTATCTGGATTACAATATATTACATAACATTATGAAGAATAAATGTGCTTTCAATGGACTGACAGGAAATGTCAGAGGATATATTATGGAATTAAAAAATCAAATTATGTATAAAATGTACAGTAGCATGATTTCCACAAACTATAGCATACATTGATATTATTTGTATGTATGTTTCTATTTATATCTATTTTTATTAATTTTTCTATTAACATATATTTATCTGGATACCTATAAACCAAAATAATGACTGTGACTCATCCTGGAATAGAACTGATATTGAGAGTAGTTATCAACGGTATATTTAGCCTAAAAATAATGTTTAAATTTTCCTCAAATTTGCAATGAGCACAAGACAGATAGCTTAATCTTACTTTAGACTAGTTAGTGATTTTAAGATAGTAATAATGAATAAAAAAATGGATAACATTTGTTAAAATGAGAAATTTCCAAAGTCAATCCCAATAAAATCTGAAGAAGCTGATCAAGAAACTCCAAGAAAACCACAGATTATTAAACACATTATAAAACTGATGCCTTGTGATTACAAGGGTTAAGACAGCATTCCAGAAAAAAAACAGAATCGAAAGGGTGGAGGGCTAAAGAGGAGGCAGAGTGGGCTTTCTGCAAGTGGAAGAATCCTGCTGAAGCACAATGAATTTTAAGGATTTACAATTTATACTAGCAAACTGACTCCTCCTCATGGGAGTGGGATTATACTAGGAACTTCTCACATTACTAGTTTTAAAAAGGAACAAAGCAAACAAAATCCTTGCAGATTCTCTCAAGTGTCTATTTTTCCCGTTTTTCATTTAAATATTTCTTCTTTTTGGTGGTAATTTCTAAAAGATCCTGTTATTTATCAATTCAAAAACACCATAAAGAACAACGTGAATTAAACAAAACAGAACTACATATTAAGGCAATAGCATCATCTACCCCATTCTCCTTCTTTAAAATATAAATATGAAATATAGAATCTTGTCAAGTGGTCTTTTCATTGTTATTCATTAAGAATTCTCAGTGATTACTTCTTCCAAGGTTTCTCCTTTTTTTTCTATTTTCTTCTATTGGTTTGTAATAAAATTTATTTTGCTACTGATCACTTTTTTTCTCTTCAGAGTGTGGACTGATCTCAACTCTTATTCTTTTGAAAGTGTACTTAAAGACAAAAAATATCAAAATGTCTTAGATTCTTTGACAAATAAAAATAGAAGAAAGTGTTTTTTTTTTGATGTATTGCATAGTAAGTGTAACTTTTTTCATGAGTCCTCTTAATTCTATGTGCATCTTCTTTCAGGACTTCTGCAATAGGAGTATAACCATTTTCTTGTAAGCCCATTTAAAATCAATCATCTGGATCAACATGTATTATTAGATCACATATGACCATATACCTTACAAAGACTTGCCCATTTCTCCCTCTTAAAAAGAACCAACTCAGTTTCCCAAAGCAGTTGGCTATAATCATGCCAGTGCTGACTTAATTACATGCAGTACAGCTCTGTTGGCTGCAACTCCATTGCCTGCTTTGGTAAGCTCTGCATGTATTTGTCTGGAAGGCAAATCCAGAAGAGCCATTTTTATCATTGTCTGATTATGTTGCCATTATACATAGTTAAATTTACTACAGTAATTCAGACAAAAATGAAAGAAAAATTTACAATAGACTTATGTAAGACGTGAAATCTGTGAAGCACTTGAAGAGTTGAAACTGCTACATCTGTATATTTGGAACTATAAATACTAGATATTTCAAATATATTTTCTATATATGTTTATAAATATGTATGTGTATATATACACATTTTCCTGAAGTACAGCAATTATAAAACTTTCACATTGATTGTCTTTGAGAAAATTATTTAAAGATGATTAGTTCCTGTGTTCCTGCATTTTCAAGCCTACTCCTTTAATCAAAATGTATCACTGGTAAACAGTCTAATCTTTAAAAATCTACAAAGTCCCTAAAGAGAAACCTATCAAAAAGAGACATACAGCTGACTAGCAAATATATTAGAAGGTGTTCCACATCACTAGTCATCAGAGAAATGCATGTCAAAGTTACAATTATCACCTTTTAGGATGGCTATTATTAAAAGGTCAACAAACAGGGGCTGGAGCATTGGCTCAGCAGTTATGGCACTTACTTGGCTTGTGCCAGTATGCAGGTTCAAATCCCAGCACCATGCACACAACAAAGTGTCTGAGCAACAAAGGCCCCAAGAAAAACTAAATAAAATTGATTCTGTCTTTCTCTCTCTTTCTCTCTTTCATTGTCTCTCTCTCTCTTAAAAAAAAAAAGGTCAAATAAGTCAGTAAAACTGGGGAAATCGGAAAGCTTGTACACTCTTGGTGGGGGTATAGGGGTTGTAGAGCCATTGTAAAGTACACTATAGAGGTTCCTCAAAAATTTAAAAATAGAAGTACAATATGACCTAACAATCTTTCTTCTCTGCTTGTATATGGAGAGAGAAAGAGAGAGAGGTACGTTACAGATATAGCTGTACTTTTAAGTTCATTCCAGCATTGTTTGCAACAATCAAGATAGAAGCAAATTAAAGGTCCATTAGGAGATAAATGGATAAAGAAAAGGTGATACATTGATCAAAGAACACAAAGTTGCAGTTATATAGGATAAATAAGTCTAATGATCTAATCCACAGCATTGGGTCTATAGTTAATGACACTATTGTAGTGTATTCTGGAAATTTACCAAGAGAGTGGATTTAAGATATTCTTACCACATACACAAAAGGTAATGGAATGAGAAGATAATATATAAATTGTTTATAGTAGTTAATTGATAGTTAACTGATTATAGTAATTATGGATATATGACACATATGCCTATCAAAATATGCTGTACATATTAGATATATGCAAAATCTAAACAATCATGATATAAAAATTAGAAAAAAAAACAGAAGCATTGCTATATGAAATATAGCATGATTATCACATATAATTCAACCAATCCAATTCAAATGAAATAATGTTAACATAATTTTCAGGCAACAATCTTAGAATAAGAAAAATTATTCATTTATATATAACAGACTCTTTATACATTGCCTATCCCATTATTGTATGTAATATTATATATAATTATTATATTATATCTAATTATTATATTCTTATAATATAACACATTATATTATTAAATATATAATATGATATATAAGATTAATATTATATTATTTAATTGAATTATATTAATTAATATTATATATTATATTATATTTTATATATAATGATATATAATAATATAATATTATACAAGTAATTATATATTATATATTTTACATATAATATATATTATTTTGTATAATATTATAGATAATATTATATAATATGTATAATGAAATATTACTCAGCTTTTAAAAAAAAGGAACTCTTGTTATTTTTGACAACATGATTGAATCTAAAGAATATTATATTAAATGAATTAACTAGGCACAGAATAACCAACACTGCATGATCTTGCTTACATTTAGGATCTAAAAAAGTTGATCTGAAAGTAGTGTGATTGTGCCCATAATCCCAGCTACTCAGAGGCTGAGTCAGCAGAATCACATATTTGAGGCCTGCCTTGGCAATTTAGCAAGACCCTGATTCAAAATCAACCTAAGAAAGTCTGGGGATGTAACAGTAGTAGAGCACACTTATAATCCCTGGTGTGAAAAAATAAAGGTTCACTCCTATAAGCAGAGGATAGAATGGTGGTTACCATGGACTGTTGGTGAAAGAAATTAGGAAATGTGGTTTAAAATGAAAAAAAAAATTTTGATTGAAATGAAGGGAACAAGTTCTGGAGAAATAATGCAGAGCATAGTGAACACAGTTAATAATACTTCATCGAATGCTAGAAATTTACTAAAAGAATGGATCTTAAATGTTGTCACCAGGAAGCAAAACAACTATGTGATATGAGGGTCATGTGAATAAACTTCATTTTCATTATCATATAACTATATATGTATATTAAAGCATCACCTTATATACCTTCAATATACACACTTGTCAATTATGTTTCATTAAAGCAGGAAAATAAAAATTGCACTATATTTTCAATTTTAGATGAATTTTTCATTGCTCTTCAGTTCATAACATATACATGCACACACAGAAAGTTTATACAGAATATATGATGTATAAATATATACACTAAATACACAAGAGAACATGTCTGTTTATACAAATATATCCATGTGTATATGAACATAAAGGTACATAAATACAGAGACAGTGGGCCACCAGCTCCAACTGATACCATGTTAGAAATTTTAAATTGACACTGGCAGGAGTATCATTATAGAACTTAGTAAGCATTAAAAAGAGTGTGTTAATTTTAAATTTTTGTTTGTCTAGTTGTTAAATACTACTTGTATGATGCTCTACATATGGAATCATATTTATTTGAAATGATTTGAATTGAATATGTGTATACGTATTTCTGATCATGAAAATCAATGATGGCATCAAATGATTGGGGAATTTATTTTTCTGACTTCAAATATTTAGAAAATAATGGCTCCAACACCTGGCCTCAAATTTTGCATTCAGTGAGTAATGGATAGTATAACTTCTTCCACTCTCTGGGCTGCCTCTCATCACAGTAACATTAGACTTCTCCAACACATTGGTTGGTGGATATTGGTACTATATGAGATAGTCTTTAGGAAGACTTTGTTATGTTTGGGGCATATTTCAAAAACCACACAATATTCAGCTGCTTGCCATTTATTGCTGAAAGACAAGTTATTCTCATGTTGTTTTTGATTATTTTGTTTTCATTTTTCAGGACACATTACTCTATTGAATACACATAGGTTTTATCTGTGGCCAGAAACTTTCCTGATGAGTGATTCAGAAAAATGATTAACTGACATATTTATCTTTTCTCCATATTTTCCTTTTCTCACACCTATATGAATAGTTCAGTTTTAACTGATCAATTATAATTCCTGAAGAGATAAAATATCAACTTTTTGCCTTTTAAAAGCTCAAAATTTGCTTTGGATATAGGTACCAGACAGAATCAAATAGGATGCAGGATCAGAATTAATAAATTACTTGATGTTCCTCAGTAAGAATAGGGGGCTTTCAATTGTCGCTACTGGCTTCACAACATGAAAACTAGTCCAGCCTTAAGTAAGAAGTAACATAATTTAGAAGGACTATTGCAATAGTGGAAAATGTCTATTGGAAAGTAGGGAAGAGAGCTATTGCAATAGGAGTAAGCTACTTATGCTAAGATCTATGGTAGTATCAAAGGCAAGGCAGAAAAAGTTTGATTGTTTGGTAAGGGGTAAGCGAGGCTAGAAATTTCTGGTTGTGGACGATTGGGATGATAGAGCCAAGTAAGTGGACAGTTGATTAGATACTATTTTCCCCTGCTGTTATCAGATCTCAGGAAGGACATTCAAGAAGAAGTTTTTTAAGTTCCAGTATAAGAATATTGTCCAAATTAGTTAGTGTAGAGAAATAATTCAGTTAAAATTTTATGAGACACAGAATGAGTATTTAGAGGTCTGAATCTGTCCTTATCATAGGTAAACAGTGATGCTATCTCTGAGTGACTTTTCTAAGTTATATGAGGATGACTTTTTGATATGTGAGTGTGTGTGCATGCATTTTTTTGTAAGGTTGCTTTTATTGGGACAGGGAAAAGGGCATATGGATTTCATCATCGTAGCAAAGGGCTGAGGGATAGTTCCACATGTTAGTAGCATGCTTACAAAGTTTATATCACCAAATTTTTTGAGTCTGTTGATTTAAAGATATTGAATTTTAAAACTCAACACAACATGCTTCACATACTTCACATTCTCACATATCATCTGTGTAGGTGGTAGACTATTGCTCATGAATGTGATGGAAGATAAATAGATTCCTTAAAAGGTGAATAGATTCCTTAGCACAATGCTAAAACTTAAAGCATGGGTGGTGGGATTTTAAACATCCTGTAAGTTAATTCCTGTGGTTTTATTTACATATCTTGCAGAAGATTTGCAAACTACTTTTTTTCATTTAAACTAACGTTGCTGTGAACAAATTGCTTCAATGCTTAGAAGCTAAAAAATTTAACTTTTTCTCTCACAAATGTGCAATTTAGCATGGGGAGTGTGTGTGTCTATTTCATCAAATAGGCTGACGTAGATCAACGAGTGTTGATAGACCCACATCCAAGATCCTTTGATCATAGGACAGGTAGGTTTTGAGGGCTGTAAGCTGGGATCTCAGCTGGCCTTCATCCCCGTGGTTTTGGTTCTAATTCCTCTTCCTTGGACTACTCATCCACGTAAATAGAATAAGGTGGCTATATTCCAGGAACAACTATCCTTAAGGAGAGAAAGCTAGGTAGGAAGTTTATTCACTTTAATGACTGACCTTGTAATGCTACCAGTCTCTTATTGGACCAATCATGAACACTAGGCTAGGGGATGGGACATACACTGCACCAGTTGATTGTGGACTAACATTGTACCAAAAGATCACATGAAACCGAAATATTTTGTGACTATTTTGGTATATTAGAAATTAAACACAAATAGTTAATGCTAAAAATTTTAATATGATAAAACATAGCAAATTTAGATGTGAAAGTCATAAAGGTTATGTGAATACCTTTGTAAAAAATATTTTCTAGCACATAATTTATTTTGCTTCTGAAAAATAGTATACATAATCTACTTCTGTTTAATTATTCAATGAATGTATTTCATGCCATTTTGGGTAATTATTTTAGAGTGACTTTCAAGTCATGCCTTGTTTCCCCAAACTACTCCCCAAAGTTGTTTCAAAGATGTATAACTAGCAGAGATCCACACATCCCTGAATATCATGGTTAGGAGATAGTTACTGAATCATTTCAATTATTCCAAGTCAGTGATATTCATGAAGAAGGTTATGATGAATACCTTTGTTAGTGTTTTTATCTTAAAATTTCATTCCATCAGGGGTAAAACAAATTTTCTTTATCATTATTGTGAGAGAGTAGCAGCAAAATGTTTCCCATCCTGGAGCTGGAGATTTTACTTACTTTCTACTTATCTCATCATCTTCCCTACAATTTCATAAGCTGTGAAATGAAACCCTCCCAGAAATAAAACACAGCTGTGGTGATTGCACCCAGAAAGTCCAAAATAGATATTACCACATTTATTTACTGTAAAGACTTGCCAATGCTTCCAGAGAGCTGAGAGAAGAGGGAACTAGTTTTAAACTGATGAAAAGTCTGAATTACTGAATATATTATATAAATATATTAATGTATGTGTATTGATTAGTTCAAAGTCTAACAATGTGTTTCTGACTCTATATTAAAGATAAGAATACTTACCTAATAAGTTTTACTGTGAAAGTTACTGATTGCATCACTAATAGATCACATTAATTTATTACGGAGCACCTATTATGTTTAAGTAGGTTATAGCTGAGTTGACCTTTCTGAATAAAAATTTAGATGATATCTTTAGACAAGAAGGAAAATAAAAGAGACCATTCTAAAGCAGATGAGTGTATTTAAACCATTAATAAATTTTTTTCTAGGGGCTAGAGCCATGGCTCAGCAGTTACAGTGCTTCCCTAGCATGAGCAAGGATGCAGATTTGAATCTCAGCACCATGTATACCAAGGAGCATCAGAGCAACAAAAGCAACATGAAAAACTAAATAAAATTTATTTTCTCTTTCTCTCTCTTTCTCTCACTGTTGCTCTCTTAAAAAAAATAAAATAAAGGTTTTTTTTCTAGTCTTTTGAAACAATTTAGAACAGAAAAATATAGTTTTTCTTTTTTACAAGTTGGAAAACTCTGATATTAAAAATTGCTCAAAAGAAAACAAAAGAGGATCTTATGGGCCAATTTAAAAATATGCATAGTATTTATTATTCATGAATATTAACTATTTGAAAATGGAACCTCTTAAACATCAAAATGATTTTCTCCCATGAATAAAGGGAGATCATTTTAAAAATGCAACAATGATCCATTGTTAAGACCTCCAGAAACTCATCAGAAAGTTTTACAAAAGAAAGGTTTGAGATAATGTTCCTAGATACTGAAGCAGGTCATGTAGAAACTTATGCTTCACATATATTATTTACATTCAAGTATCTTATCTTTAAATTTACAAAAGCATTAATTAGAACGTAAAGGGAAGATGTATTGAAATAATATTGTTATGTGACAGTACCCACTTGAAACGAAATTAAGGCCAAAACCTACAACTTAAAATATTGATGATTAGACAATAAAAGCATATTTGATTGGAAAAACCTTCCACAATTGCTTTTTAAATAATGAACAAAAAAGTTGAAAACTATTTCAGTATAAAGAAAGCATTGTGAAATAACACAACAGCACAATTATGATGTCTTATAAGTCAGTGTTTCAAAGAAGCATGCAGAGGAGCAAGTGGAAAGTATATAAAGATTCCAGACCATAAAACAAATTGCAAACAATTAAAATCAACATAAAGGTCATAATCCCCACACAAGAGAAATAAACTATAAGAAATACCAAATAACTAGAAATTCCTCAAAATTTGTGAAGTAAAAATATTCTACTATACATTTATAGATTATAAAAAGAATCACTATGAAAATTAGAAAATATTACATTTTAACATGGCAGAAAGCAAACAAATGAAGCCAGAGAAGGTATCAATGTGTGAGTGCTTGCACACTTGTTTTCTGTTTCTATGCTCTTTGAGGACATATGGTAGGAATCTGCTGCCCATTCAACGTGGACCTCACAGTCATGGGACAAATTCAACTTGAAGCAAATCCTGAACCACAACTATGTCAATGCTTACATCAAAGCAAATACGCTCCAAGCACAGATATATCTACGAGCAAATAAAGAAAAAGTGTGTTGCGGAAAGCACCTGTAGTTATGAGAGTATGTCATGTAGTGTTATTGCAGCAATAGTTCTGTATTGCAAGAAAAACCATGCATGGCAGTGGTTTGAGTCAGTTTAATTAATTACACAATATCAGTTAACAATAGTATATACTATGGGGTTGAAAATAGTTCTCAATCTTGGTTGAGAAAGATATTCTCCTCAAAAACTTATGAAAATATGTGTTTGGTGGCCCATGTGGATCATTTAATCTTGCTTGGGGATTAGTAGTCTTTTTTTTTTTTTTTCAGTATTACTTATAATGACTCCAGTTTCATTGTTTAGCTAAACACATGGGCACTATGCAAGCAGAGTATCAAAATGCATACTAAAATAATACCCTTGGACTTTATAGTTTCAAAACATTTTTAAAGCGCATAGCTGTTGGAAGTAAGTACATATTGGTTTCCCTTTTATTTTGATTTGGAAAAATATGTGTTTTTTACAAAAATGAATCGATGTGATTAATTTTGAACATTCATGAACAGCTTCCTTTTGAATATTGCTTGTACTTAGTCACCTCTGTGTTTATTAAAATTTCCTGTCTGAAATTCATACAGGCGCTGATGTCCTGGCAAATGTTCATCTCTTTGTCCTTTTGAGGCTAGGTAAAATACAGCTGGTTAACTTTGTTTGTCTATGGTTTGAAAGTGTTACCCTTATTCTTCTGTTATCTGCATCTTTAATTAAGGAAACAGATTTCTTCCCAAATTGTGTTTTTGAAAGTTTAAGTGCTACTATGCAGAGACATAGAAATCTGCTACTTCTTTTTTCTTTTCATATAATGTCTCTAATTTTGTGTGATGACTTTTTAGAAATGTTCCCATTCTTCCATTATCTAGCAGCAGATGACTTGGATGCTAAATCTTTTCAATAAAACCCTTGACTTTTAAATATGAATTTTGGAAAATTAGCCTCAGCTAGCAATCTTTTCATTCTCTTTTTTATGTTACTGCATTCTTTCTGTTTTCATTCTTTATAGCATTACACAATATGGGATACATGTATGATAAGTTATGTATTAAACAATATATACACCATATCATAACTTGCTCTCATTGTCTTTCACCATCCACAGTATTTAATAATTCTGAGTAATAATAGACCATCAGAGTTCCAATATCTTACATAAATAATGAATAGAAACCCTGAGACAGGAATAACAGTTTGCTTTACAATCACTGTTCTTTTCTTCTGTGATGTGACAGTTCATTGACTAAAGCATTAATCACATCCCTCTTTCTGTCCTCCTCTGCAGTGGTTGAGGATAATAAAGAATCATCAAGCAAAGGCCAGTCATTTGAATCTGCAATGTGAAATATAAAAGCCAAAGTATTCTGGGTAATAAAATGTGATTATCAAATTCTTGTGAAAAGAACAGCACTTGGATTGAAGTGTATTATATTATTTTAGGCTACAGACCATTGTCACTAACAAAAGGAGACATCAGGGTACTTACACCATTTTAATGGACTATTCTTCTAAACTCAATTTTCTGCAATAATGACTACCTGGATCCTTATACTAAGATATAGTTCTGCTCATGATGGTCTTGAAATATCTGATTGAAAATACTTTCAGTTCTCTGCCCTAAAAAATGTTCTCTGTGGACTTTGACTTTCAGAGAGCAATTCAGTTCCCATGTACTCATCCATTTATTACTTAATAGATTTTACCCTCAAAAACATCTTCAAATACTAAAATTAGGGATAAGCTCATCACTAGAGGTAGAGGGTAATTATTTTTTGTTAATGTCTCTGAGGCAGAAAGAACAGGAGAGAGCGTTTCCCCATTACGCACCATGTTTGATTAATGCAACTAGCTAAATGGACTGATTCAAACAGCTGAAATCACCATCTATTAGTGCACAATGATGTCAATTGCTAAGGTATGCAGGTAAGTGTCTACCGCTTACCTAGGGCTTATTATTTGTTAGAAACCACTGTGACACGGAGTAGTTTTCTCTACATCTCTATTTCCTTTACAGTGCATAGTACTTCAGCTCCTGAATTTTAGCTAGGCAAGTTGAGCAGGCAAACAAGGATCACACTATCCAGCATTCTTGCAGAAAAGTGTACCATAAACCAAACTTTGACATATAGGATGTATGTGGTTGGGCACATACATCTTCTGGATCATTTCAAGGATTTTTGGTAAGTTGCGGACCCTTTGTTTCTTTCCTTCTTTCTACATTCTGTCAACTGATAAGTACACAGAAAGAGCAGACATGATTTACACTGTGATTTGTTCTTAAAGAAAAAGCTGAGGTACATGAGGACTTTATGAAGCAGACTGCCATATCAGTACTACACTTTCTGATTTCATGTAAATCCCAACTTCTATATAAAAAATGAAAAAGATTAAAAGAGTATGTTTTCTTGTTTCAGTCACTGTTATTCTGTATCTCTGTCATAAAATGTAAAGCAGAGTCCTAGATTACATTTATACATATCTAACACCCAAATGTACTTATAAAATAGGATCCATGATAATTCTCATTCTGGACTAGAATGGACTGAAGTACAGGAGATTAAACTCAAGGCAGTTTGATTCTGGAGAATCTTAACTATTATAAAAGATTTGTTCATTGTTAAAGCATATACCTACCTGTACTGTGAACTTGTAAACCATGTAAACTTAGTCTTTGCACTTATTGCACATCAGTATTTCAGTTTACAGAAATACCAACACTGAATACAGAATGTAATGATATTTCAATTGTGATAGTGGAGAGAAATTTTCCTTCAAATACTCTAGGTTTTTATAGTTGTATTATCAGGCTCATGGCTGCTAACTTCATCTTTGCATTAAATAGTGCTTAGATTCCTCATTTTCTTCTTTTGTTTTGAAATCTTGATTTATATTGCCTGAACATCTATTAATAATCATTAAAATTTTTTCAAAACCCTGATCTTCAACAAAAAAAGGTAAATACCTAAAATAAGGTACTAGAAATCCTGAAATCCAAATACCATTTTAATATAACAATTTAATTATTTAGGATTTGGCATTGCTTCTGTAATATATGGTCATCTAAAACATAACAATATGTATGGGAAATATTAATTAATGATATTAAGGATACATAGCCTTTGTGGGCTTAGATTGCACTCCCTGATCATGTCTAATTTTTGCTGGATTCTACAAGATTTACAACAAGATTTATATGCGTATGCTTTAGACAAAATTCAGGAGAAAAAAGTTTTATTTTGAGCACGGAATGAACCTAGGGGTGCTTAAACACTTAGCCACATCTCTAGCCCTTTATAATTTCTTAAATTTGAGACAGGGTCCTGCTAAGTTGCTTAGGGCCTTGTTAAGTTGCTGAAACTGGTTTTGAATTCATAATCATACTGTCTCATCCTCCTGAGTTGCCAGGATTACAATCCTGTGCTACTGCACCCAGCTGTTGTTTCTGTATCTCACAATGGAAGTACTTATAAGGAAGTTTGACTTGGAAACACCATAACTATCCTAAAATATCTAGATTGCTAGAACTCTCTGCCAGCAATGCTGACTCTTGATTTGGACATTAATGCTATCACTATCTGGCAGTCAAGATACTTGATTTACTATGAATGATTTAGATAAATGGTTCCTCCCTATCTTTAATAATCATATTTTTCTTGTGAATTAAGAAATGCAGGGATGGAGCTGTAGCTCAGTGTTTATGGTGATTGCCTGTCATGTGCAGGCACACAGGCTCAAACCCCAGCACCCACGTACACAACTAAGTGTCAGAGCAATGAAAACGATATGAAAAACTCAATAAAAAATGATTTTCTCTATCTGTCTCTCTCTTTCTCTCTATCTCTCACTGTCCTTCTCTTTTTAAAAATAAAAAACCCAACAACAACAACAAAAGAAATGCATATCTAAAAGCAAGGAGAACAAATTAAACATTTAGCAGGAAAAGACCTGTTGAAATGGGATTAAGTAAAAAAATAACCTTCCTAGTAGGAAAATCAGGAAAATAAAAGCTCAAATGGTATAAGCTTTCAATGTTCTATTTCCACTTTATAAATTCTTCTAAAAATTTCAATTCCCACATCAAAATTTCCATCTTGTACAATGTGATGGTATGGCTACAGGATTAACTGAAAGTAATTGTGAAGGAGGGGAATAGTATTTTGCCATCAGAAAAATCTGTGTGATTCATTAAAGAAATTGCATCATCTAACTGAATAGGCTTTTATGAAGAAAAAGTAAGAGCATTAAGTACTGAGAATGCTTTTCTTGATCACTTACTTCTGTTACTCACAGAGCAGAAATCCAGTAGAAAACCAGGACACCACAAACTAATAAGCAAAATTTTATATCTGGCCTCATCACATTAGAGGGGTAAATTAGGCACACTTCACAAGTTTCATATTTGTCTTTTCAACACTGTGGACCAATTATTTATCCATATTCTCTTGCGGATGCTAAGCAATTTTTTTTATTTCAATGCTATATTTAGGTCAAATATATCCTAAGGTTTGTGAAAGTCAAAGTCTCATATCCAGTTTACATAACCTCTAACAGAAATCCTCATTTATTCCTGAAATTCTTAAGCAACTTTTATTTATTCTATTCTTGGATGAGATACTTACATTCTAAACTGCTGTGTATCAAGTTCCAAGGACAGAAGGTCTAGGTATGTTGTCTGATTAGTCATATGGAATACTCTCCAAATAAAATGTCATCTGAACAGGTTTAATCTTTGGATGGAATGTACATAGATACACCAATTTGGACCATTCCTATCATTTAGGGCCATAAAAATGAGGCTTAATTTGCAATGTGATTTATTCCTTTCCCACTGATATTTTTGAAAACAGTGACTATTTTTCTCAAAGTGGGCTGTGCTTGTCCTCATTATTGCATTTCATAATGAGAAATAAGTTTTTTACACACAGTGGAATCTGACTCCCTTAAAGAATAAGTATCGGGACTGCAGCGGTGGCTTGGGGGTTATGGCACTTACTTGGAATGAGGAAGTACTCGAGTTCAAACCCCAGCACCATGTACAGAATGAAGTCTCAGAGCAACAAAAGCCATGTGAAAAACTAAATAAAAATTGATTCTGTCTCTGTCTCTCTTTCTCTCTCACTGTCCCCTCTTTCTTTTAAAAAAAAAAAAAGTATCTTTCCTGTAGTTCTGGCTCTTGTTACTAGGAATTTCTCGATGCCTTCACTCTAGCTGAGATGATGAATAGTGAATTTGCAAGATATTCTCCCTTGGAAGCAACACCAAATTGTGTCTCAGACCTTTCTGAGAAATATGTTATACCTCATTTCACACAAAAATTAGGTATATCTGCTACAATGAAAGAACTTCAAATTATTGTATTAATCTCACAGGGTGGGGAGAAACCAAGCATGGCTGAGCTTGATTTCCAAGAAATTCTGAAATTATTGGAAGGTATATCAGCCAATAATTTCTCTTATTGTCCCAGAATCTACTGATGCTTTTTGATAAGGGAGCAGGCATGTTTTATCATTTGTTAATAGCTCTTAAGCAAGTTGTTCTTATTTTCTGTAGTCTATTGTGCTCTGCTGGGTGAGTTTGTATATCATGGATGACATGTAATATAAATGTTTATACATATGCATAATTTGTATGCATGAAGCTTATGTATATGTCTATATATTTATACATAAACATATGTATGTACTTACCTTAAAGGACATCCCATACATGTAATTCCAAGTGGCAGTCTTTTGCCGTTTTTGTTAAATAATCTGAAATCTCAAAAAAAAATTTAAGGTGTTAAGCAATGGTTTATTGCTTGAAATAAAGTTTCTATTGAGGGAAAAAATTATGCTCCTTGGGCAGGGGGATATATATCCTAATCCCTCAATTAATCCTCCCAAGAAGAAGAGAAGTGATAATTTCCACAGTGAGTTTGGAAGCATAAACAATGCATACTCAGTCAGCATCTCAGGGTGCTCTCGGAGTCTGATGACCCTTTTATATTCTTTAAGTATTCCAGTGCTGGTGGGGAATCCATATTTTCAATCTGTTTCAAAATGCAAAGGGAAATTAAAGGATATGTTTTTTGATTCCCTAAAATCCTCACACTATATTCTGGAATCCCACTTTAAATAACTCAGTCTGGTGAAACATATTCTTCTATATGCAGGAAGCGAAAGAATGTTTTAACAGAATCAGCAATGGCTAAATCAGGAGTTTGCAATTAGACAGTTTATCGATGCTGCAAATGCTAATCACAGGTTTCTCCCCAGTTATTACACACAAAATTTTAATTCTCAAAAATAGGTACCAATAGAGAAAAGTAGATTATTTTCATATGCCTAAAATATGTTGTCACAGATGGCACAACTTTACTCTTCTAACTCTTCAGTGCAGAGGGGCCTGAGAGATCTTTGATCCTGTTCTCCAGGATTTTGAAGAAAACATTTATAATCAAAATAGAAGTATACGGGTGAACATGCCATACATTCAGTTATTTTTATTACGAAAAATATGGTACAAATTTCAAATTTTGAAATTAGTTTAAGACATTTCTGTGCATTCGTATCTCTTTGACTTTTGAAAGTGAGACTTTTGGTAAGTTTCCCATATGTAAAATAATAATTAAATGTATTAATATGTATAAAGCTCTAATAATATCATTAGGCACATAATTTTTTATAAGAAAACAATTATTATTATCCTCTGATGGACTATATGACTCTCAAGAATGTTGGACTTATAAATTAAAAGAATCCCACAAGGGCATTAGAAAGCAGTTATCACTTTTCCATATCTGCCATACACAGTTCTTCCATAATATCCAAATATCCACTCTTTAAGTGAATACTAATATATATATATATATATATATATATTGCATACTTCTCTTAAAGACAGCTCAAGGCATATTGAAATGAAATCACTTGGAACCAATCTATTTTAATGTAATTATTTAGAATATGATAATTTGAGTTACCATAATTTTCCCAGAGTTGATTCATGCCTCTTTGCTAAGGGGCCTAAAGTTTTATCATTTATTAATAACACTTCAGTAAATTGTCCCTTTTTAATTTGAGAAATATGATTTTCCCTGAAATTTCCCCCCAAAATTTAGAAACCAACTAATTACGTTGTGTGGTCCAAAAGGAAAAATAGTCTTTTATTTATGGAAAAGAAAATGATGGCATTTGCACTTAATACACTTGCTGCATTTCTTCCTCTATTATCTTGTTATAAATGTGTTGTCAAAAATCAAAGTTTTCGTGCTGGAGTGGTGGCAGTTATGGTGCTTGCCTGGCATATGCAAGTGCACACATTCAAACCCCAGCACCAAGTACACAACGAAGTGTAAGAGGAACAGAGGCCACATTTAAAACAAAATAAAGTTGATTCTCTCTTTCTCTCTCTCTCTCTCTCATTCTCTCTCTCTCACACACACACCACACACACACACACACACACACACTTTCCCTCTTAAAAAAAAAGTTCTCACGTTTTAAATTGAGGTATTGCATTAGCAAAATATCTTTTTACAGAAGAGATCAGAGAGTATATGTGAATTTATATTTCATTTGTATTTTTATTCAATTAATGACACAAAGAAATTTCATATTTGAAGTAGTTCATTGCAAGGTGATTATTTTTCCAAACATGACTGACAATACTCATGCATATCTAGGCTCTGTATATTCCAACATCACCAATATCTACTTCACTAGTGAGTATCAGCTCAATAACTGTAGCTCCATTCTCATTTCCATATTTGTGATAATGGAGCTGAACCTGGTAAACATTTTTTGACAAGTGCTGTGATGTCTTTAAACTCTGTTAACAGAGGGCACTGCAGGGACACTGTGGATAAAAGGGTCTGTTCCATTGGCTCCAGTATGCTCTTCTGAGCATGCGCCTGTTGGTATAGCAGCCAAAAACAGATTAAGGTTTGCCAGCGTGTTAGGTTGTGCATAATGCAGTAGTTCTGTATGGCCAGTTTCTGCCAGTGCATGGAAGCCACTTCCTCTTTGCAGAATCTTAGGGAACTTCATATGCTGGTTAGCCACACTTCAACTTCTGCAAGGATGAATACATCTAATCCTTTGGCTGAGAGCAGTGTTGTCCTTGTTTCTTCTTCAGATGATCTGTCTCAGACCCAAAGGTTGTGGCTTTCCATTCCATATAAAATGAAATCTCCCTGAATTCTTAAGCATTCTCTTTTCTAATAGTAACTAGTCCCCAATGAGATTTTATAATTTCTTATACTAAACTTGCTCTGATGAAATTACTATTCAGATTTTGTCTCTTGATTGGAATTTGACTAATACTCTAGTAGTATAAAGGATTTGAGTGGTCCTTGGAGAGTGAACTGAAGAGAAGGAATTTGGAGATTGGTTCATTTGTACCTTTGGGTTTGGGCATATTGGTGTAAACTTTGCCAACAAGAAGTGGGGTGATAAGGAGTCTGGTATGTAGAGTAATAATAGTTAATCAACATACATTCTGTGGTTGATTGTGATAAAATACTGTATCAATTCCCTTGGATGCCAATGAATGCTAGTCTTTAATACAACTATAGAAAAGACTAGAAAGAATATGAGGTGAGACAAAATTTCCTGAGTGCCTTGAAGAATTTACATGAACAAATGACAAACTAGGGGATTTTATGTGTAGCTCAAATCATAATAAAAGAACCAGAAAGCTTTCATGACAGTGTTAAAATAGTATCTTATCACTGGAGATAGTGTTAATATTTCAAAAATCAAATGCAAAATTTAATTACATGGGTTGCTGAATTATAAAATCTGCTCTATCACCTTCCTGAGAGTCAATTTATAAATACTGACTTGAAAGGAATAAAGAGGGCTTAAGACCCTGTGCCAAGAATACATAATACCATGAATCTCCCCTACAGCTCTATGCCTTCTTGGTGTATTGTAGGCAGTCTCTTGATTCATTGTCACCATGTGCTTCCCTCCACATCATTCCTTGTCCAAGTCATATCTCATCTAACAACTCACCTGGATTGACTGGGGGTTGTGACCATAAGCCTTATCAGTTACTTTGGTATTATAAAGTCTATGCCATATGACATTGGAGGTCTTTCTGTCCTATAAGCACTTCTATCATTAAAACCTGAAATTTGCAAATCAAAAGGCCTGCTTTCAACATAATTATTGATGATGTGGCCTTCAACATACCTTTGAAAGTCAACAATTGGGGCTGGAGTGGTAACTCAGTGGTTATAGTGCTTGCCTGACACACACGAGTATGCAGGTTCAAACCTCAGCACCATGTATACACCTAAATGTAGGAGCAAGGAAAAGCAGTGGAAATCCTAAATAAAAATTAATTCTCTCTTTCTCTCTCACTCTCTCAATCTCCTTCACACTCTCTTTAAAAAAACAAAGTCAATGATATATCTAAAATACAAGGAACATAATATTCAACTTGAGGAATTTTGACAATTATACACACTATAGGCTATAGGCTTTCTCATCACTCCAAATTTTTTTCTCATGTTGTTGCCATTCATCCCCACCATCGCCACTTCCATGGTCACTTCTATTTCTACCATCATGGTGCTTTTTTTGCCTGAAATTAGCATAAATGCAGTCATCCTGTAACAGGACAGATGTTGCAAGAGCACTGGAGAAATTTTCAGGAAGCAGTTTTATTAATGCTGCAACATGGTTCACATTGCATAGCAGCTGCTACTTTCTGGACCCTGTGGAATGAAAATTTTAGCAGTTTAAAGTCTTTAGGAGATTATATCATACATTTAGTATTTAATACATATTGATTGATTACAAAGGAAAATTATAAAAACAGTGGTCATCAGCAAGAAGCAGAAGCAGCTTCTGGGGAAGAAGGAAAGAAAAAACTGTTAAAAAGCCTTTATATGTGCTATTCATAAATATCTGAATTTGAACAGATCTCTGAGCTCTGGCAGGACAGAGAAGCTGCAGACAAAGAATTTCCCTCAGATGTTCATCATTGACTTAACCAAGAGAAACCTAAAATATTGATTTTCCTAAGGGAAAGGGATCTCCTACCAGGGAGGGTCTCCCACTACTTTAAGGGGATCCCCTATCATGTATTTAAGGGGTCCACTCTACTACAATATAATATATTTTTGAGCTTTTTATCTGCTCAATAGGATGCTTTTGAGATTAAGTCACAACATATATTAATTGTTAAATTCTTTTTTTATTTTTATTTTTTACTATTCTGAGGACTGGATCTAGTGCCTCACGCAAGCTAGGCAAATGTTTTATCACTGAGCTACAACTCCTGTCCTTTTTGTTATTTCTGAGTAACATTCCACGATATGAACATGCCGTACTTCATTCATCTTATCCTAATGTTAGGCTTTCGGTGTTTATAGCGTGGAGGTGTTATGAATGAAAATGCTATGAACACATGTGTGGGTTTTTTTAGGGTAAATATCAACGAGACAAATATAAAATATAATAAAGCTTTCACATAGCGTAGCAAGAGCTGCTACAGGATGGTCAGAGTAGCAAAGAGTACAGTAAGTATAGCCTAAGGCATGAAAAACTCATAGTAAAGCAAGAAAGCGAAGGGCACATGCCAACCACTCTGCATGCTGGCATCAGGGCTGCAAATCACAGCAACATCAGAAGCATCTCCCGTTCTCCTGTCCCAAAGTCTGCTGAAGGGAAAGTCCCAATGCCATCTTCAATATTATATTGAACTAAAAATTCCAAGAGCAAAAGGAAATGGAAATAAAATGGAGCTTTTCTCATCTTTTCTGTTTGAATTGTCATTGCTTGCACTCAGTGATGTCCCAGGTAATTTTTAGGAATATTGTTGAACTTTCCTGCCTTGTTCCAGGTTTCAGTGGCTGCTGCATTGCAACAAAAGTTGGTGATTGCCCTGAGTAATTTCTCTTTCTCTCTTTTAAGCAATTTTATGGAGGCATAATAGATATAAAAAACTGCACATATGTAATTTATACAATTACCTTCAAAAGTTTCTTTAAGTTACTTTCTTTTTTTGGCTTTGCCTTTGTGGAATGAATACTTTATGTAAGATCTATTCCCTTAAGTTTTTAGATGCATACTGCAGAATTGTTGATTATAGGCACTGTGATAAACAGCATATATCAAGGACTAAATTATATGTATTTATTTCTTTTTTAAGAGACAGAGACAGTGAGAGAGAGAGAGAGAGAGAGAGAGAGAATCAATTTTATTTCGTTTTTCATGTGGCTTTTGTTGCTCTGACTTTTTGTTGTGTACCTGATGCTGAGTTTGAACCTGCATCCTTGTGCATGCCAAGCAAGTGCCATAGCCACTGAGCCATGGTTCCAGCCCAACAAATAAATTATATTGTAAAATTGAAACTTCATACCAATTGAACAGTTTCTTGATTCTGCTTCTTCCCAACTCATGGTAATGACTATTCTAGATTCTTCTATAAGTTTGACTACTTTAAATATCTTATACAAAGAGAGCCATACAGTATCAGTCCTACTGTGACAGATTTATTTCACTTAGTATAATGAAATTAAGCTGTTTAAAAGAAAAAGGAATTTCTTTCATTCCTTCTTGGCTTCACTCAGCCTTTGGTTAACATTGCCTGGCATTCAGTCAAAGGCTATTGTGCTTGAGACCTGTCCTGGCCATGCCAGTCCCACACTGCATTACACAGTAACTTCCTGCTTTCTCAGAAGGCTCTCTGGCCTTGTATGGATTCCTCCTCTTATTCCTGGCTGCCCCTAGGCCTTTAATAGACCTCTGCATTCCACTTGGAAAAGCCATAAACTTCAAAGGTGATCTTTAATCTTTCCTAATTTTGTCCTCTATACTCTACTCCCAAGCACCCAGCAGACCCACAAAAACAGAGTTTGCAGAGACATGCAAACTTTGTGGCTGGACTCCTTAAGTTCCCCGATTGCTATGGATTTTTTACTAGCTTATATTTGTTCATCAGTTCATTAGTCTGAGCTTGCATGCTCAAATGGTTTTGTGTTGCGTCTTCTGGATGTTTCCATTGGGTGCAGGAGCACACGACTCAGGGCTATGGTCTGTTGCTTTGACTGCTGTACTATGCCATGCACTAGCTCTTCTCCACAGTCTTTTTTAAAGTGTCATAAACCCTTGTGGCTGACTGCAAGCATGAGATCTGTGATTGCAGCCTCTCTATGGGTGGTCTGTGATGCATAAGTGTCACCCATCAATGATGGAGATGGCTGGGGCACACTCCCTATTACTCTAGGTCAGCTTCTCTGTCACTGCTTCCTTAGGGGTTGTGGAAAGGTAAGGGGTTGCAGCCTAGCTCCGCCCTGCCTTCTTCTGTTCTCATGATTCTACCTTTTTAAAGACTATTCCATCCTTTACCTTTCTTCTGACCTCAGAAGAAACAAAATTAAATGTAATTTTCTTCTTTTCTTCTCTCTTTAAGATTTTACTTTTTTAAGAAAGAGAGGTCTTTCCTTAAGATTTTTTTTAAGAAAGAGGGCTGTGAGAGAGAGAGAGAAAGAGAGAGAGAAAGAGAGAAAATAAATTTTTATTTGATTTTTCATATGCCTTTCATTTCTCAGACACTTTGTTGTGTATGTGGTGTTGGGGTTCAAACTCGTGTATTCGCATATGCTAGGCAAGTGTCATAATCACTGAGCCACTGCTCCAGCTGCCCTTAAGATGTTTTTAAAAACAAGATTGAGTATAAATTTTCTTATGCAGTTTTAGTGACCTGTTCTCAGGTCTAGCCTCAACTTCCCAATACACTGGGTTCCATTTCATCCTGAAAATCCTTGTGATCATTAAACATCTTTAATAAGATTATTGCTTATTTAATATCACTAAAATAACATTAATAATAGCTTTATGATCACTGAATATCCTTAAATATGCTTATATAAACCCTTAAATGCACCTCTTGAGAGAAATGCTATTATTTTTCAAGGCTCAGGGGATTAATTTTATTTAGATTTCAGAGTAAGTGACTATTAGGTTTGGTTTTAGAATCCATAATCTTAAATTCTGTGTTTTATTTGCCTGATTTATTAGAAATATGTATTTGTACAATCAAACAATAAATTACTACTGTAGTTTTCAAACATAATGACCTCAATCCTCATTGAACTTCACATATTGTCCATTTAATGATAGACAATTCTTTCCTATATCTTCTTTATGCATTTTATTTCAACATAAACAAAACCAAGTTTACTATCTCTTATTTTACTTTTAGCAAAATTTTTCTGTGAAGTGCAAAATAAGAATTTTTAGACCTTGTGGATGATGTGGTTCTTGTTACAACTGCTCAACACTTCTAGGATAAGGAGAAATTAGTCATAGACATTAAGTTAAAATGGGCCATCTGCTTTACAATAGTTTATTAATAAAAATCAACTACAGACAGATTTGATATGAAGTATACAGATTTTGTCTCTTCATTACATCATACAAAGTTTAAAAAGGCACAATAGACCCCCCTTTAGAACTCCTTATTCTCCTCTTCTTTTTAATGACCATTTATCCTTTCTCATTGGTTACATATACAAATGTGTCTTAACTATAGCAGTTAATATTGCTGAGCAAATACTGTGAACCTTTCACATATACATTGTAGGAAAACCATAGAAAATTATTCAATTGTTACACAAACAACATGTTTTTTATCTAGGACTTGAACCCACAGAAATCTGAAATCTTTGCTTAAATATTGCACTGTACTGCCTGTCTGACTTCATGTTTTCTTAATGAAACTCCATATTTAATTTCAAGTGGATAATTTAAAGATATTTTAAAGAAAATAGGTGAATGTGATCTCTTTCTTTTTTTCAAAATAACCTATTGTATTTTTCTCACTGTTGTTGCGATGACAGGAGATGATAAAAATGCCTATGTGATGAGACAAAATGAGTGAAATGAGATAGGAGAAATGACAAGCAGCGAGGCTGCCATGAGGATTACCTGAACCCAGCTCTGCCGTACTTCCGCAGTCAATCTGCAAACTAAACCAGCTACCAAGTGTCTTGTGAGTGAGTTGTGCATACAGCTTGGATACCCATGGCAAACAAAATGATTCAATTTCTGGTCAGAAAAAAGCAGGATGGGATTAAATCTCATCATGCTGCTCTGAACATCAACTTACTTATATGAATTGTTTATTTCTGGAATTTTCCATTTGTTATTTTCAAATCAGGTAACTGCAGATAACTGAAGTGGCAGAAAGTAAAATTGCAGATAAAAGGAGACAATTATGAAGATTCTATAACAGTCCACTCTTTATTCTCTTGTAATTAACCATCTTTTCCTAAATCACTAGACTATAACCTTGATGAAAACTACAGGATATGACACAGACAAAAGACTTTTAAAAATCAGATTTCAAATTTGTGCATATATGTTTATTGGGCTTACAAAGCCATCTAATGAAATAGTTCTATGGTGGCCTTGGATTAGCTTAGTTTTAATTTGTTCCTCATTTGTAGTTCTCAAGGAACAGCTGTCCAATTCCAAAAAAAGAATGAAATGGCTGCAACATCCCAGACTTTTTCCCTTCTCTCCCACTGCAAGACAACTCACTGTGTGTTAGCCCAGTGGGTCTAGTTATCCTGGGATTTTCACCCAGAGAGCTTTTCAGGGTCTATCCAAGCCTCCAATTGCTCTAGTGAAATTTCCTTAGTCTCAGAACAGTTTACCGTAAACTCTTGTATTGTACTTTCCCTTGATGCGAAACAGTAAGTAACACACTGATATTATGCAACCTGCAGTGTGAGCATTGACTCATTGGACTTGGACGAAACATAAGTATTGTACCTCAAAGTGCTATTTTCTTCGTAGGACTCACCTAAAACCTTCTACTTCTAAATGTGTAGGATAGGATCTTAGTCTATTCCTATTTCTAAAACAGACTGGGTAATATATAAGGAAAAGAACCTTGTTTAGTTCATGATTCATGGTACCTTTATCTGAAGAGAGTCTTGGTTCTGCATGATTACATGGGGGAAGGTTACAGATCAAGTGAAGGCTTGGGAAAGAGAAAGACTCACTGTTATAACAACAGGATCTCATGATGACAAATCTACCCCCAGGATAAAGATATTAATCTATAAATGAGAGCAAACACTCATAACCCAATTACCTTTCAATTTCAATGACCATAGTATGGCTCACACTTTACAATATGAAGGTCAACATGGAAAATAAATATGTAAATAGATACAAGTTAAGACATTACACACACTTATTTGGATATCAAGTAAATAGTTGATTATGTTTTGCCTTTGGGCAGCACAATATAAGCCCAAAAACCATGTTGTAAATACTCAGAGCACGTATCTATATTTAATAAAAATTAAAGGATAGGTTTGCTTTAACTTTTGACTTTTACTGGCAATAATATTTTAATTATTGAGTGAAAATAAAGAAATATGAACTCTATCTATATAGACTTGCCCAAATTTATTAATACATATATTCTGTGCTTTCACCCTAAAAAATAGGCAAGTTACTAGTTTATCTGTTATAGAGAGATTCCATTCTTGTTTGCTTTGGGAGAACTTAAACCAATCTTTTAGAACACTCACTAGAAAAATATCAAATTGAGTAATTTTAGTGTTAGTAACTATGTGTGTGAGCACAGGTATCCTGTCATGTTCACACATACATATACAAATGTACACTCATACAAAACTAAAAGAGTGGAAGAGAGAGACAAGCAATATCATAGATGGTGAAAACAAAAATAAGCATAGTTGACATAAAATATCTGACATATTCAAGAGATAGACTCTCTGGTTAGGAAATCAATTTGCAATTTGATTTTTTACATGGGAACCTACAAAAGTTTACAATCTTATAACACGGTGTTCATATCCACATTTCAAAAATTTTTTGGCAAGAGATGAGTTTCAAGTTTAAAGACTTTTGGATTCTAGAAAGGTATACTGCTTGGTACCTATGAAATGCTTTAATTTAGCAGTACAGAAATATTTCACAGGAAAGACAGCATATAATTTGGTGTGGGTGTATTCTGTCTTCAAACCACTACCAAAGCAAACAAATAAATGAAAATACTGCCCATTTTTGAACAGCAGATGAGCTTGCTGAACTTTTTTGTCTCTGAAAGCTTGGAAGAGTAGGAATGAGGTGGGTTCACCAAGACACCTTAAAAGTTTTAAGTATGTCAGTTTGCTAGCCAGTCATGGTGGTGCACAGATATATTTCCAATTACTCAGAGGCTGAGTCATGAGTATTCCAAGGTTGAGGCCAGCCTCAGAAACTTGGCTAAATGCTATCTCAAAATATTTTTTTTAAAGGACTGAGATGTATCCCTGAAATACAGTGTCTTCCTGGCATGTGTGAGAGGCTCAGTGATCCATTCTATTACTGAAAAAATAAAAAAGTGTTGGTTTTCTGTCCCATTCTCATCAGCTAAGTAACAGATCTTCCCACTTTAAAGAAGATTGAAAATATATTTTCTAGAGAAGATTTATTGAAGGGTTTTCTGTGAGAAAGTCATGATCACAGAGACTAGAGGAATCATATTAACAGGAGTTGACTGAGAAGTTGAAAGAGGAGTGAGGCATTCAGAAATCAAAAGGAAAATGATTTGTAACATTATGCCCGTTTAAGCTGCCCACGAAATACAGGTCATTGAAGATGTAGGACAGCAACACATATTCCATTTTTAGAAAGGAAATAGAGGAGATATGCAACAAAATGAGAATATAAAAAGAAACCATACAGGTTATAGAATCAAGGACAGATTGTATAAAAGAGCAGGCCAAAGCAATCTCCAGGTGGATGGTGAAGGGTGCCAGAAGCATAAAAGCTGTTCAACAAACTGAAGAAGAAACTTGTTCAGCTGGAAGAAGTGTCCAGAAATGTCTGTAATTTTATGAAAGTCACAATTCTTTATGATTTTGAATATCCTCTTTATGCATTGAACTTTTAGGTTATAATGTAGTATTGTGCAAGAATTGTTATTACAGTGTAATATATGTCTCCTAATTGAACACTTGTAATATAGATGATAAAAGAAAACAATATTTCTGAAATTTCCTAAATTCAATGACAATGGTTAGAGGGTGCAACAGGGAGACATTAGGGAAGTTAATAGCTGCATGGAAAACCAAGAAAAAGCCTATGTCTGACACCTTGACCCAATTGTTTTGCACACTGCCCCTAGGGCCATCATTTTCTGTTTATGTATCAAAGGTCCAGACTGCTAACTACAACCAATCCAGAGGCAGCAAATTCTTCTCCTGATGGACTAATCTACTACCCCAGGTTTCTCATATTCTTCTTATACATAATTTTTTTTCTTTTTCTTTTAAGAAAAAGGGAGAGGGAGAGAGAAAGAAAGAGAGAGAATATTTTTTTTTCATTTGCCCTTTGTTTCTCCAACATTTAGTTGTGTGTGTAGTGCTTGGTTTTGAGCCCAGGTTCTTCCACATTGCCATACAAGCACTTTTAACCTCTGAGCCAAGACTCCAGCCCTCTCTTAGCTTCTTATCCTGCATCTCTTACCTATAGCCATTGTAGATCACAGTGCTTTCCTCTTTCAAAGACTATAAAACTGCCCTTTGTTGTGGTTCTGTGGTCGTTTTCCAGTTGTTGCTGATTGTTGCAAGAATTGCCCAAGACCTATTCCTTTCTTTTTCTGACTAGCATTAGTAAAAACTGAACAAACCTTTTTATTTCAGAGAACTCTTGTACTCTAGAGTTTTGGTTTAAAAGAGAATATTTGCATAATCATAAGGACTTTTGTGAAAATGGGTGTACCCAAGCTTGTTCAATAGTGATGGCTGTAGAAAAAAGCTGCTGTAAAGAAATGCAAAAATGTTATTTTCCCAGGTATAAAAGTGTGTGAATGGGAGCACATTTTTCTAAAATAAAAGTATAACAAAATTTAAAAAGCAAGAGTTTTCAAAGTGGTTGCTTCTAGTGAGTAGGAAGTGGGAAGGATCATGGGAGACTTTTTTTTCTCAATTATTTGTAGAACTGCTTGTTTCTTTAAATTTTGTGCATCTGTACTATTGTTGAAATGTATCCTGGTTTTTTTATTTTTTTAACAATGATAGGTGCTGGAGGGGCTGTGGGAAAAGAGGAACACTGTTACATTGCTGGTGGGACTGCAAACTGGTACAGCCAATCTGGAAAGCAGTGTGGAGACTCCTAAAAATTATTAGGGCTGGAACCACCTTTTGACCCAGCTATCCCACTCCTGGGTATCTTCCCAAAAGATCTAGAATCGGCTTACTATAGAGATACAGCTTCATCAATGTTTATAGCAGCTCAGTTTACTATAGCTAAATTATGGAACCAACCCAGATGCCCCTCACTAGATGAGTAGATCCAAAAACTTTGGAACATATGTACAATGGGATACTACTAGACTATTAGAGAAAATAGTATTATGGCATTTGCAGCCAAGTGGATGGAGTTGGAAAAAATTTTGCTAAGTGAAGTATCCCAAACTCAGAGACTCAAAGGCTGAATGTTTTCTCTCATTTTTGGATGTTATAATATAAGCAGAATTAGTATGTTAGATGGCTAACCTAACAATTACCTCAGCATGTATGAATTCTTACACGATCCTGGGGAACTGTGCTTAGATTCCTGGGGGACGTAAGGAGGTGGTTAGGGATGGGGGAGGGGAATAGGAAGGATATCAAGGTGACCAGAGGAAGGTAGTATGGGGGAATCTAACCTGTGGGGAACCTCTGACTTCTACAAGAAGTCCAATTAACTTGAATCTTAAGTAAAGTGAAACATGGAACCATGGGGAATCTGAAGAGGGAAACCATGGTCTGACACCAATATTGGCTTGTTCTGTCATTACACTTCTGTTCTTAATTGTATGATGATGAACCCCTCCTGTTGTAAGATCATGTTCATTGAATAAAAATTAAAAAAAAAAGATATTTTAAGTCAAAAAAATAGGACACAAATATACTGCCATGGAATGGTGAAATATATTAAAGTATATATAGGGTTCATGAGAGGAAACAGAAGAAAACCTAAGAAGACATCTAGGACCTCACTAAGGGAAACCTGTGTCAGTGTTAGAAAATTTGTTTTAAATTCCACAGGCCATAGGTGCCATGAAATGAGTTTATATGGAAAATGTTTTAACTTCTCAGGTCTCCCATCCTGCTTTCCATGAAGGGGCATAATTCTCTCAAACTGGAAACCATTTATTGAGCAAACCCAGTTTTCTTTTTCTATATTAAGATCTTCCTGGTTACTAACAATATTAGCAGATAAAAGATGAGGGAAGTAAAAGTAAAACTGTAAAAGAATATTACCATGACCAACCACAGAGGTAACAGGCTTTGGAAATTTTCCTGAGAAGTCCCCATGTGGTATCTGCATTCAATTCTTTAGTCTTTGATTATGCAAGTGCTTAAAGTACTGTAAGTACAGAATCAATTATCAGTCTTTGTTAACTTAAATGTGTTCTGCAAATTACAGCTGCCTAGTTAAATTAACCCCCCTCTCTGGACCTGCGGAAAAAAATGGCTGAATGATGCCCCTGAATATTCTCTTTAACTAGAGGTTCTCAAACATTAAAGCATGTAAGAATCAATTGAGAATCTTATTTAAAATGCAAATTGCAGAATTGCAGAGCCCAGTCTCAAGAGATTCTGATTCAGTAATTCCACACCAATACTCAGAAATCAATCAGTCTCTTCCTTTCTAACCACCCCCACCCAAGCCATTAAACCTTTCAAGGGAATTAAGCAACATAACATATTTTGGAAAAAAAATTTAAAAAAAACTAAATAATGCAAAACACTGCTACATTTATGTTATGTATTTATACAATCTTTGACAGCTGTATTCTGTCTGCAATGACAATAGGAAAATATTATCAATATCTTTTGGCAGATAAATTATCTACTCTAAATTTTAACTATAACTGGATAAACTAATGGACCAACTACCCCAAAGAAATAGGAATAAATGAATTGTACAGATTAAAGTCTCCTTGCCCAATTTTGTCTAGGTAACAATTATGTATCAATGTCATGTTTTTGATTATATACTTATATAAAATAAGTATAGAATTTCTTAGGGAGAGAGAGATTCTGTGATACCTTAACCCTAGTATGCCTTAACACTGTAAAATTCTTATAGTAAAACTAAACTGGAAAATATCAAAATTTATAAGGTTGTCCATATGGTTTGAGCAATCTCTGTAATCTTAGCACCTTCAACAAATTAGCATAAATATATTCTAGTCCTCATGCAAAATAATTGGTAATTGCAAAGACAAAATTTTGATCTTTTTGAAATGTTTAGTAGAAAATTTAACTTGAAAAGAGATTAAGAGAACCCAAGGAAAACAAAATCTACAGAGAGCAAAAATGAAAGGGTTTGAAAAGTGTTTCTTTGCAAACATAGTAAGACATTTCCTTAGTTAAAACAAAAATCAAAAAACTCCATCAACAATACAAACCAAAAAAAAAAAAAATAAATAGTCATTAATCACTACAGAGTATTCCAGATAATTTTGAGTCTGTAATACAGCAAATTTCAGTTCCACTTTGGCATTTTTTTCTTAGCAATTGTCTTTATAGTACCCCAAAAATGAGATATAATATTTTATACAGTTAGGGGAAAATTATTTTCCATCATTTCAATAAGACAACTTCTTAATAATTTTTATTATATGATAAAAATATAATATTTTGTAATATATGAAATTACATTAATTATTTTTGTTACATTTTTCTGTTTCTTTTTACTTTTTAAATATAACTACTAGGAAACATAAAGTAACCTGTATGACTTCCATTAAATTTATTTTTCTTGTTTTCATTCAGCCTTATAGAGGTATAATTAATACATAAAATTGTATATATTTAAGGTATACAGCTTGGTGTTTTGATAAAAATGTATATTGTGAAAGGATTATTAAGCTAACTAACACATTTGCTCATCTTACATATCTACCCTTTGTTTATATTTTTATTTATACTAAAAATCCTGATGATTTAACCTGTTGGCAAATTTCAAATATATAATACAGTACTATTAACTACAGTGCTATGCATCCTGAGTAACAAACCTAATAGCAATGTATCTTTTAGGATACTCTCAGAAATGAGTCCAATTAACACTGTAATGTGAAATGATATTAAAAGCACCTCTGTTGTATTTCTTCATCCTTTCTTTCCTGTTGACAGTGAGGTTTGAACACCAACAGCAGCTACAGTAGAGATGCAGGCTTCAGCCAGTTCTGCCTCCTCTGGTCCTCTGCAGTGGATCAGGTGCCTCCTCTGTCTTCTTCCTCGAGAACTGACCTCATCCTTATTTCTGTCCTTAGACATGTCTGCTCCATCCTTACTTCTGTTCCCTGAATGATTCTTTGTTCCAGATGCTCCACACAAGTACTCACACCACCTTCAGATATAGAAATGTGATGTGTGACTTAGTTTTTACTCTAAGTTCAAATCAAAAGGCAAGAAAAAGAATCAGTCAGTAGCAATCGTATTGCAATGAATTAAAATTTAGTTTGCATATCTTTATTTGTTTAATCTGTGTATTTATGAGGTCTAACTGAACTGGCATACTATCTGGAATTCCTAATTGCTGGGATAAACATTGTGAAAAACTGATATGAAATTCCTTTTTTTCCCAGGAAGATAATAGCTTGCTAAGCAAATGAATAATGTAAAAGTTTTTCATAGTTAATTACAATCCTTTCTTACTTGATCATTAAAGCTGTTTCCCTCTTCTAGGCTATATTTGGTTAACCTAGTTTAGTCATAGCATGCAGTAATAAAACTGAATTTTTAAGAATATGTCCTCTAGTCTTGTTATTATTTTTCTGCTCCCAACTTTGCTAGAATTATAAAAATAAGTAAGAATTTTAAAAAGTGCTTCAATTTTTGCAAGGTATTATTTCTTTAAAACCATAATTCTTTAAAAAAATAATTCAGAATAAAAATTGAAAGTTGTACATGTCATTGAGTACTTAGCCAAAATCTGAATATGTTGAACTGAGTGTAAACTGAATAGTTGACAAATTATGACTTCAAAATACATAGTTGATCTGGAAAATTAAGATTTAGTGATACATTTACTTTAATAGATAACATAAGTAAATTTAATTCTAGACTAACATGTTTTTCTCCTGAAACTTCTTTTTAGCTATAATACATGCCAAAATGCAAATCAGATACATAAAATATGAAATCACATTTCAAGGCATATAATAATTTTTCTACTATTATAATTGCAAATCCTGTAATAATTTTTGCCACCATAAAGAGGCTCCCTCCAGTCTCCTCAGACTACTCAAAATAGAGTGATAGGATAGAGATACCCATGGAGAAGCACGTGCCTGTCCTGACTCAGGTCAGGCTGATAGTTTAGCAAGGAAACCTGGCTCAGAGCAAAAGACAAAGTAAAACAAGGTAGTGAATGAAATGGAACTTGCCACTGAGGGAGTCACAGATTCTAGTACACAAATTCTAACATGAACTTACAGAATTGACTTGGGATAGCTTGGCAGGAAGAGGTCCAAGTTCTTTGTGTGGTACCACTGTGGGCCTCAGAGATCAGTCCATTCAGTGTTGCAGAGAGAACAGGACTCAGTTTCCCAGGAAAACTGGCTGGCAAATACTCAATAGGCATGATGTTCAAATCCTGCCCAAATTCACAGGTTCATTGCTTAACCTTTGGTTGGCATGATCAACCTTTGTTTAGGATTTGCTCCTTCAAACTTCTGAGATTTGGCTAACCCCCAAATTTATCATGTACTAAGGTGCAAACATATTCATTAACAGCTCATTCCAGGAGTTGGCTGGCCTGAAAGAGAAGTATTCCCTGTGGAACCAATGTCATGCTGTCTGCTGGCCCTGACCCACTTGCTCAATTTCCCATGAAAATTTCTACTTTCTCTGCTTATTTTTTCCTATAAAATAACACTGTCTTATCTTAACTTCATCTGAATCTTTTTATTTGACAGTTATAGTACACATACATCTGCCTCACTTTCCCTTCCTCCACTATGTTCTCATATTATTTGCCCACTTGTTAAATCCCATCACTGCTACAGTTTAGATCTTGAATTTCTCCCCACAAAACTCATATATTAAAATATGATCACCAGCCTGTGGAGATATTTTTAAGTTGTATAACCTTAAAAAGGTGGGGCCTCCTGAGAGGAAGTTTGTCACTGGACATGGCCCTGAATAGATCCTCTGCCCTCCTTCTCTCTGTTTCACTTTCTAGCAATCAGGAGGTGAAAAGTCCTCATCTGTGGTGCATTCCAGCCATGATGTACTATGCTGTCACAGGTCTATACCCAGGCAATGCGGCCAAGTGACCATGGAATGAAACCTCAGAGACTATGAATCAAATTAGTCTTTCCTCTTTCAAGATGATTTTCTCTCGTATTTTGGCATAGCAATGGAAAGCTGATCAACACAATAGGCATTCTGGATGTCTGCAAAATCCAAGAGCAAAATTCTTACTCTCAAGTGTTATGTATTTTTGCACATTCTTGAACTCTAACTATACTCTCCTTTATTTTGTTTCTTTTTTTATTGAAAAGTTCCTTCTATTGTCAACTTATACAATTCAAAAAGTTATTTGAAGCATGTGATTAGATTAGACATTCATCTCTTTTATCCCAATGCTTTTTTAAAAAATAATCCTACTGTAATTATTCATACAAATGATGACTTCATGCATCTGCCCTTCTAACCTATCTAACATCCTGAATGGCATCTTGCTTATTATTTTCCCTCAGTATCTAGCCTAGAGCTGACAACATTCTGGTTGTTCATTAAATGTGCTTAATATTGTCAAATGAATGAAGTTATGAATTACCAGAACCTCACACTCACTAGGAATTAGAATGTCCCATTAATTAAACCAGAAGAAAAACTATAAAAGGAAAACCTGCACATCAAAGTGCAGGGAGTGTTCATAAATCAGGGCAGAGCTTTTGGGGCCATAATAGCAAGACTGTGTTAAGATAGATCCTATAATATGATTTGACTGAGGTCATTGAACAGTCACTGCTCACATTAAGTGTAGTGGCTTAGGAACTCCTCAGAGCTTCACTTCTGCAGGTGAGCATTATTGGATCAGAGAATCAAGTCAGAGGAGGTACAGAGGCAGGAAGTACAGCCCTGCTTTTCTCATTAGTGGCTTAAAATTGCAATTCATGGTATTTTCACAAAGATGATTATCACTCTGTCTAATGGTACTTCATACATCTTTAAATTTTGTATATGTATCTTTCGACCTTTGATCAACTCAAAAGCTTCTAAAACTTTCTCCATGTTTACTGAATTAAATTTTATTTTGTATCTGAAGGGAATGCTCAGTTTGTGCCTTTTTCTTTTGTAAATTAACAGAGATCTAATATTGGGAAACATTTTTAACCTCCTCAATGAAAACTTACACAGTTTTAACGAACTTCACCCCTCAAGAGACTGCTGTTATTACAGTATCAGAATAATGCAGATTGCAAAGCTAGATAATGATGAGATTGGCAAAAGGTTTTGGATGAGTTCATTAAGCTGATTAAACTGGGACACCTGTTTTACCAAGTTCATTTCATTTACTATGTGTTTCATCTATTTAGTTAGCTAACAATTGCTTTGCTTAATTGCACCAGTACCTAATTCTTTTATATAGGGCAAACAAGAAAGTTCTCAAAATGTTTATTCCATTTAATGTTTAATATTATTGAAAGATAATGCATATGAAGTATTAATATAATGATCATTGAAAGTTTTTTCTGAATATATGATTACTATTATGTTTAATAAAATGCCATACATCTAATTGAAAGTAATATTAAAATATAATAAGAAAATATAAGCTAGAAAGCAATGCTGATATTCTAAAGACAAGATAATTTTATGACAAATTATTGAATGTTGAGTCATAATTAAAGTTGTTCAACACAACTTTCCTTCTAAAAATATTTTTGCTGTGTTTGGGGTTATTATTACTGGTACCATGGGACAAAGAATCTTCCCACAACGAAATGTTTATTACTGTTTATTATTAAAAAAATTTGTGATCTGAGTTAACTATAATGCATTATGTTAGAAGCACAAATTATTAGCACTATTAATTTTTTTCACTCAATATATATATCAGTCATAAGAAGATTTTATTAAGTAAAATTTTAAAATGATCTTGCATGGTGCCTGTTTTCTTCCTTTGAAGATATCTCAAGTGTAATATAGTACAGAGGTTGGTCAGCTTAAAAAAAAAAGTAGGTAATTATATCTGATTTATTTTTTATCTTGTGTCTGACAATCAAAGCAAATATTTGAGCTTGATCTAAGTCACCTAAGAGGAACGGTTTAAAAGAAAGGGAGGAGTAGGTAGCTATTTTAAGGAAATGTACTAAATCATACTTGCTATTGTCTTGCTCATTATTCCACAAGAACAAGATAGAATGGAATTATTATATAGCCTATGTCCCTATTCGTGTATTTACTGAATGCCAACTATAAACCAGGCACTGATCTAGGCAATGGGAGTCTATCAAAGGAATTTTTTTTAAAAGAAAGAAAATAAAAGAACTGTTCTCATGAAGATTATATATTTTTCATATGAAGAAAAGAGTACAGTAGAAGATTGCTAACCATTTCCCCAATCCACCTCTGCTTTACTCTGAAGAGAAATAATAAATTCATAGCTTTATACCATGTCTTTTTATAAGTTTGCCTTATATTTCCACAACATGATATGCAATTCATTCATGATCTCTTAGCATAGTATATATTTCTATGCTACATCACGAGCATTTATGCTATATAATCTTTCTTTAAATTCCCAAATTTTAAGTCATGATAAGATGACCTGATTTTTAGTCATATTTCTGTAAATCACCCAGATGTCACTTGACTTAATTTCTCTTTAGTTCCTACATCTTTAAAATGTGAATGGGAGTACTGTAAAAAAAAATGTTTTCTTGAGTAAGTCAGGATGAAGTTCATTCCACAAAAAATTGGGTCTTCCCCAAAGGTGGAAATGCACATGGACCGACCAGTGGACCATTTATCTCAAAAATTATGCATGTTGTGTAGGGGCTGTTTCTCCATTATACTTCAGTAATGAAGGGGATAATACATGCTTGTTTTAAAATGAATTGTGATGCACAACATAAGTAAATTTAATGTCCAAAATACTCTTAAGTTTTGTCATCTGGTCACATATCATTATGCTGTTACCTCAAGAATGAAGGTTGACTGGCATGTAAAAATACCAACTCTACTCCTTTTCTTTCTTTTCTCCCTCATCCTTGCATAAATACTGTACCTGCTGTTGATATGGTGGGACTCCTGAGACACCTCAAGCTTGCTGAGCCAAATTTTATGAGACAACTGTGAAATCGTTCACCCTCTGAGCAAGGGGAAAAATTCACCATCAGTCATATTCTCTTGTAATTCAACTGAGTCTGCCAGAAAGGATTTAAAATATTAGCTTTAAAAAAACCTTTCAAAGTAAATTAATAGATAAAAAGGGTAGTCTGTGGAATAATAACCTTTGAAGGTAAGGTTAAGGCATTTCAAGTGCTAATTAATAAAGACTTACACAGGGAGATGGTGCCTTACCAGGTCCTCTACTCAAAATTGGCTTCCTAAGTATGCTAAAGTATCCAGTATTTTTGAGATGGTCTGCTTTCTTTGGATATCTGAGTTAGCATTTAATAAGAAAGTAAAAAATAGGAAGAGGGAAATAGAAAGAAAAATAGACTTGATTGCTACGAAGTTTCTTAAGTAGTTTATATGTAGGATGTAAGCAGGAGCAACACTACAATCACACACAAAGAAATTCAGGAAAAATTAAATGGATAGAGGAAAAGGGGCAAGTGAAGGAAGATAATCTGATCTAATAACTGACAGTCCAGATAAAAATGTTGAACATGAATGCTTCTGTAATTACTGTGTAAGTGACAGATAATTTAAAAATCTACAAAATTAGGAAGGTAAATGAAATATTTGCCTTGGCTTTTCTTCTAAGACAGGGAAGAAATCTTGACCAAACCAAAGTTTAGAACTTCAGAGACTTTATTACTTCTTGTGATCATAAAACAGACTTCTTAAAATTTTGGTATTGATAAGTGACTAGGAAATCACTGTACAGTCACCCATTACTCCAGTTATTCTCTCAGACCCAATATCTATATAAAGTTTATTTAAATACAATAAAATTTAATTTGAGGATTCTGTGTACATGTTGGTCTTGAAAAACTAAGCAATAACAGCTCACAGTACCAAAATTAATTCTATTTGCAAGTATCACAATGAGTCAATAGACCTAGTGTGAAATACTAACTTCTGCCTATTACTATTTAATAACATTCTAGATGCTCTCTCTGAAGTTATACTGGGTTCTCATTTATTTTTTTAAAAAATTAAATATCATTATCTATCCACAGAGCCACTGCTTTACCTCAATAGAGTTCTTAATATACTTTCTTCTGAAGAAAATGACATCTTAAATGTAGACAACACTTCTGTTGAGTTTTTAAAAAACATTGCCTTTTATTATCATTGCTATCCTGCTTTAGTTAGGGATGAAAACAAACTAGTGTTTCAAAACTTGCATCTCAAGGTCCTGGAAAGGTAGCTCAGCAGTATAATGCTGACCTGGCATGTGTGAGGACCTGGGTTTGAACCCAGCACCACATAAGAGTCTTTCATTCTCTCTCTTAAAAAAAAAAAAAAAAGAAAGAAAAAGAAAAGAAAATTGTCCAAGGGACAAAATCAAGCTTTTAGAATGCCAGATCTACTTTGCATCATCTTTCCTCCCAGCTCCCTCTCATTCCTGTGTTTGGGTATCTTTCAAAATGCTATGAAATCTATTCCAAGGAGAAGCCAGCTTTCATTTCCTCAGAAGACTTAGTGCAGCCCTAGGACTCAATTAATTCCATACTGATAAGAAAAGAGACTGAAACAGAAGGATAAGAGGAGCAGAAAGAAAGAAAGAGTTCAGACCCCAACAGATCAAGGAAATTTATTGAAATAACTGCAGGGACACAATTTCCAAGTGGAAAAATGGTCGTCTGGGTTTCGGATAGGTGATCTTTTAAGAACTGAATTGCAGGGGGGGTCGCATCAGGAGTTTTCTGGTCAGACTCTTTATTTTAGTACAGTAGGGATCGTCTGAAAAGGGCCAGAGACACTAAGTTCCTATAATGGCTGAGTCTGTGACATTCTGTGTAAAGAAGCCTGTAAACTTCAAAACAGTGAGCAGGGGGTTTCCTGCCTGCCTCAATGGCCTTTGGCAATTTTTCATATCCATTACATACCAAGGATTTAACCAATTGTGGGTTAATTTTACTTCTTAAGAAATTCTACTTTCTCGGATTACTAGTGATTTAGAGAAATGCAAATGAAAACTTCATTAAGATTTCACCTCACACCAGTCAGATTGGCAAAATTGAAGAAAATAAACAATAATAGATGCTGGGGGGGGTTGTGGAGAGATAGGTACACTAGCACACTGTTGGTGGAACTGCAGACTGGAACAGTCCTTCTGGAAAGCAGTGTGGAGGATCCTCAAAATATTAGGGATGAACCCACTGTATGATCCAGCTATTCCTCTCCTGGGCATTTTTCTAGGGATTTAGAATCAACACACTACGGTGACACAACAAAATTGATGTTCATAGCAGCTCAATTTACAATAGCTAAATTATGGCACCAACCCATATTCATCCTTCACTGGATGAATGCATCCAAAAACTGAGGCACATATATACCATGGAGTTTTACTTAGTAATTGGAAACAATGATTTTGCATCCTTTGAAGGTAAATGAATAGCTATGGAAGAAATCATGCTGAGTGAAGTCAGCTTAACCCAAAGAGTCAAGGGTTGAATGTCTTCACTCATCTGTGGAGGCTGGAGCTGGAGATAGACCCTGGCCAGTGTGAAAGGTGGTCAACTCTCATGTATTAAACCCAGAAAAGATGTGTTGACACACAATCTAAGGCATTCATAAAAAAGTATTTGGAAGGAGAGGGGAGGGATAAGGGTGGAAAATTAGGGGAGGTTCAGAAGGTAAATCTAATTTTCAGAATATATATATATATATATATATACATATATATATATATATATATATATATATATCTCATATTGTTTTGTTGGAATTATTTTGCTTGTACAACAACTAAATTTCTTAATGAAAAAAGAAATTCTAGTTTCATTGTTCAAAATGGTGTACACTTTTTATAAGAATTTAGAAAACACTCACAAATAAGTTTAATTAAAGAAAGTCACAGTTCATTTTTGAAATGAACTCTAAGTAATATGATGTTTGGTTATGGGGAAAGATGAAATGAGATTTTGGTAAGAAAATGAAGGGAAACTTCAGATGAGAAAATACATAATTTTAAAAGGATTTTTTTCAGAATGCCATGGCAACTATTCTAAGTAATGTATATTCTTGAGGAAAGTATTAAATACCAAACAATGAGTCAAAACAGTTGACTGTAGAAATACCTAGATATGAGATTGAGATACTACTATGGGTTTTTTTTCCTAATTTTTTCAGTCTCATAGCTTCTAAACCCAGTATATTTTAGCTAATGAGGAGGAAGTCTGCTTCTCTCCAGGCATGTATTCATTTTCCCTACAATATTAGGAAATTGCAATTTGATTTTTAATTTTCACAAATGTGTGTGTATATATATGTATGTGTGTATGTATATATATATATATATTTATATATGGATGTGTATATACAGATGTAACACACTTTACAATTTAGCTTTTGTGTTGTTTCTTTCTTTCCCTTTAATGACAGAAGCATGGCAAATAGTTCAAAATACTTATTTTTAAAACTTCATTGAAATTCTACTGTTTCTTATTACTCTCATTTCTCTATGCCAAAGAACATTTTAATTAAGATTATATGCATCCAGGGTCATTAATAATCTGCTGATTAATTGCCACCACATGATTGTAAGATGGCTACTTCAGTAAGGTTATAAATTATGTTTAAGCTCTAAATGCTAGCCATTCTAACTAAATAAAAAAGAAAAAAAATAGTAGGGATTGATTAACTGAGAAAATAAAGGGAAACTAAAGTCAGGAAATAGTTATAAAAGGATACTACTGAAAGAATACTAGGTTAGCTCTTCTATTTTATTATAGTGAACTTACAGTCTTGAAAAACTTGCTAAATGCAAATGGACCAATTAATTTGATTTTAAAAATAACTATACTTGTAGATAGAGGTACTGCTGTGATTTTTTATTCTAAGGTTTCATAAAAAATAGCATTTTAAATGGACAAGAATATCTTCATAAATCATAGCTTGTTAAGCAGAGTTTCTCTAAATGTCTTCTATTTCTGTCAAGTACACAATATTATAGATGAAGTTTTGTTATGAATAAATTTTTAATACTTCCAGTGGTAATTTACACAAGGTATACCATATTCCAAAAATGAACTATGCTTAAGAATTATTACTGTGTACATTTGAAATCTGCTCCCTGCATACCTTGATCAGAGTTGCTGTTCAAAACCTCCAGCTCCAGGATCAACAGAGTTATATAAAGTTCTGCAGAGCAGGTTGTAATTACTTCATGGAGATTAGATATGTTTCTTCTTTCCTGGTATGTCCCTCAATTTCCTAATGATTTCTAAGTAAGGAAAAATTTGGTAACATACAGATAATGAAAAAAAATAGGGCTAAATATTTCAGCTAAGAAGGGTAAAGGACCATATCATTAAAACACATAAAGAGTGTTGTTTAAAAAAAGGAATTAAAAAGAAGATAAAATTCATTGAGTCAGTTAAAAGTATCTATGCATACATCCATTTGTATAAAGGGAAGAGACAGACATAAAAGGCAATGAAACAAAATAGACCATTTTAAATTTATTTTGAATAACAGAATGATGTTTGTATAATTTTCTTGAAATATATCAATCATTCCATAAAAAGTGTGTAAAGTTTACAGACAGGTCAGGATTTTTGCCTGTAATCACTAAGTTATGTGTCCGTTATCACAATACAATTTTGGAATGTCTAAACACTCTGAAAATAAATTCTATACATTTAGCAGTCATTCTTCTTTCTTTCTTTTTTGAAGAGAGAGGGAGAGATCATTTTTACTTATTTTTCATCTGGTTTGGATTCTCTGAAATCCAGTTGTGTATGTGGTGTTGTGGTTAGAACTTAGGTCTTTGCCCACGTAAGGCAAGTACTGTAACTGCTGAGCCACCACTCTAGACCCTAGCAGTCATTCTTTATTCCCCTCACCCACTCCAACTCCTTCTACTTACCACTAACTCTAGGCAAATAGTAATATACTTTTTGTTTCTATGCTTTCAGTTATTCTGGAAATTGCACAAGTGCAATAATACATTGTAGGATCTTTTGTGATTGGCTTTTTCATTTATCATAATGTTTTCAGTGCTCATACAAGACGGAGCATGCACTGGTACTTTATACTATTTTATTGTCTAATAATAATCCGTTATATGAATATATCAAATATTGTTTATTCATCTACTGATAGACATTTAGGTTGTCTTGTCTTTTTAGCTAATATGAATAATGCTTTTTTAATCATTGGTGTATAAATTTTTTGGGTTGATGTGTCTTCATTGATCTTGGATACATAACTAGGAATTGAATTTCTGGGTCATATGATGACTAACTCCATGTTTAGCATTTTGAGATTCCGTTCAAACTATTTTTCACAATGTTAAATTTATCCAACAGTTTATACAGTTCCTGAACTTGTTCTTATCTGAATTTTTCTTTATGACTATGCTTGCAATTTTGATTTGCATTTACTTAGCGACTTTTGATGACAACATTTATTTAGATTCTTATAGACCATTTAAATATACAGAATTTTCTTTGAGAAAGAATTCTACTTAAATAATTTTCTCATTTTCAAATCAGTTGTCCTTTTTCAGTGAGTTGCAAATGTTTTTCATAATTGATCACACAAGTCCTTTGCTAGATATATAATTTGCAAATACTTTCTCCCATTTTACAGGCTATTTTTCACTTTCTGAATGGACTCCTTTGATGTACAAATGTTTTTAACTTTTATGAAGCCCACATTATTTTTTTTCCCTTGTGTTGCTAGTCCCTTTGATGTCATGTCTGAGAAACCATTATCTAATTTAAGGACAGGGAAATGTACTTCTTTGTTTTCTGCAAGAAGTCCTAAAGCTTTAGCATATACATTTAAATATCTAATACATTTTGAATTCATTTTTGTATATAAGTATAAGGGTCCAACTTCATTCTTTTGCATGCAAACAATCAGTTTTTCCCAGTAATGTTCATTCAGGAAACTCTACTTTCCTTCCGAGTGTTACCTTTATATCTGTATTGAAAATTAACTTCTAAACTCCTGATCCTATATCATTTACCTATATTTCAACTTCTTGTCAGTACCCTATTGTCTCAATTATTAACAGCTTTGTAATAAGGTTTTAATTTGGTTGTGTGAATTCTCAACTTTGCTTTTTTCAAGAATGTTTTGGCTATTCTGGATTTATAATGACATTTAAGTCTTAATGATGCTACTAAATGACTGTATATTCTTCATACAGACTTTACTTTTTAATACTGATAACCAAAATTGGCCCCAATCAAACATTAAACTCTGAACCTATCAACTGTAGATTTATCTCAAAGATTTGTGGTCCCACTTTTGATTCTGATTATGTTTGACTTCTTAAAATGTGTAGCTGATGAGTCTTTGAATTCTCTAATTACTTTTCCAGGTTTCCTACATTTATACATAACATAATTTCTATTTTTCACTTCTCTTACAATATTTCTCATAGATGGTCTGTTTCATTTATTAATATACAGGATTTGTAGTATTAACTATCCTTCAATACGTTGAGATAATCTCTACCATTATCATGTAGAGCACTAAACTATACGGCTTTCTTTTTCCTTTCTTCTTTTTAATCTTTCCAGCAACTTTTATTCTCATTAATTATCAAAAATTTTACCTCTTTATACCCTGGGAGTACCAATATAATGTTCATTATTTATTTTTATGTTTTCTTCTTCAAATAACACATCTATTTTTTGGGTTTCAAATTTCAATTTTATGTTGCAAAATTTCAAATACAAACATGATCTTGTTCCATCTTTCAATCAACCTTCTAAACATTTCCACTTGAATCAACCACCATTCAAATAGACCACATTTAAACTATATAAGGTATATTAGTACCCTATTTCACCAACACAATATATGACTTATTTTTATTTCCAATTCAAGATGTTAATTCTGTGCATCATTATACTTCAAATGCTTTTGCTTTTTCTCTTGTTACTCATTCTAAGCACTAAGATTACCCTACTAATCTCATAGTTTCTTTGATTCTATTTCTTCCTCTTTTTCTGTCTTTCTTGTCCATGATAGCTTCTAACACCTGGGATCAAGCAATATTTCTTCTTCAAGTCTCAAGTCTCCTAACTAGTTGGAAATGAAGGAATGCACCATCACACCTGATTTTTTTCTTACTTCTTCTAAATGATCATGCATATCTTTATTAGAATATGTTAAGATAACAAAAATATTGTTTTGCATTTTTCTTTATTTTAATTCTTGTAATACCATTTTGTCTTTTAATGGTTATTTAAGGAAGAGTTCTTTCAAATTTGACAATGGTCTGTGTTTTTATTTGAGTGATAATGCTAAAAAAATAATTTTGTTGGATTTTTTTTTTGTCATTACAATTTTATTGCCTCATCTGCTGAGTTTTGAAATGGGATACTGAAGAGAAGCCTGGAGATACTGAGTATATGCCTTTTTAATTTTCTTTCCCTCTTCTAAAATTTGTTATTTATTTATTTCTTCCTGTAAGGTCTCCTCCCTTCTCATCTGACATCTTTCAAATTTATGCTGTATACCTGAACTATTCTAGTGTTTATAACTTTGCTTTGAATTTACCTGGTCAAATAATTTTCTATTATCTGCCACAGTTATTTTTAGAACTGATTTTGTATTTTATTTCTAAATGATTTTCTTTTTAATCTCTCCTTCAAAGATGCTGATTATTCTTCCAGTGAGCTACCTTTCCTTACCTCTTTAAGATTTAAGTTACTTGAACTTATTTCAGCAATATATTTTTTTCTGTTTTTGAAATTTTTTTATTAAGGAGTTGATTTGTATCTCTATATACTCTTAAGCAATATATTATTTATTAGTTGAATATGGACTTGCAATTGAGGGGGAATCATTATCAAACAATCAAGAACAAATGTGTAGTCACATAGTTAGCCAAGGTGGATGCCATGCCATGGTTTCCCCCCTTGGGTTCCCCATGGTTCTATGTTTCCCCAAAAGAACCCCTGTTTTAAATGGACATTTAAATGTGGAGGTCAGAGATCTCCTTCTGAGTTGATTCCCCCATTCTTTCTCCCTCCAATCTCCTAGATATCCTTCCTAATCCCTTCCCCCTTGCTGCCCTCCTCCCTACATCTCCAGGTATCTTAAGCAAGGTTCTCCCTGTTTGTGTAAAAACATGTTCAAACATGTTGAGGATTATTATTAGTTTAGCCATCTAACATACTGTTTCCGGTTGTATTCTAGCTTCCACAAATGAGAGAAGACATTGGGCCCTTCAGTCTCTGAGATTGGGATATTTAACCTAGCATAATATTTTCCATCTTCGTTCATTTGGTTTCAAAAGCCGTAATATCATATTCTCTAATGGCAGAGTAGTATTCCATTGTATATATGTACCCAAGTTTTTGAATCCACTTGTCAAATGAGGGGCATCTGGGTTGGTTCCATAGTATAGCTATAGTAAATTGAGCTGCTATAAACATTGATGAAGCCATGTCTCTATGATATGCTGACTTGAACTCTTTTGGGAAGATACACAGGAGTGGAATAGCTGGGTCATAAGGTGGCTCTAGCCCTAAATTTCAGAAGTCTCTACACTGCTTTCCAGAGTGGCTGTACCAGTTTACAGTCCCACCAGCAATGTGACAGTGTTCCTCTTTTCCCACAGCCCCTGCAGCACCTGTCAATTGTTTATATTCTTCATTTTTGCCACTCTAACAGGAGTGAGGTGGAATCTCATTGAAGTTTTGATTTGCATTTCACTGATTGCTAATGATGTAGAGCATTTTCTCATGTACTTATGGGCTTTCTGGACTTGCTCTGGTGACAACTTTCTTTTTAGATCTGTAGCCCATTTATTGATTGGATTATTAGTGATTTTGTTGTTTTGTTTTTTTAGTTCTTTTTATATTCTGGATATTAGCCCTCTGTCTGAGGTGTAGCAGGCAAAGATTTTCTCCCACTCTGTTGGATCTCTTGACTAATTCTTTAGCTGTGCAAAAGCTTTTCAGTTTAATTGCATCCCATTCATTTATTCTTGACTTACTGCTTGTGCCATGGGAGTTTTGTAAACTATGTAAGATCCATTTGTGACAGACCATAGCCACCATTATACTCAGTGGAGAAAGACTGAAAGCATTTCCACTAAATTCAGGAACAAAGACAAGGTTGTCCACTTTCACCACTCTTATTCAATATAGTCCTTGAAACCCTTGCCAGAGCTATCAGGCAAGACAAGGAAATCAAAGGAATTTGCATAGGAAAAGAGGAAGTTAAGTTGTCTCTATTTGGTGATCACATGTTTCTATACCTAGAATTCCCAATAAGCTTGACCAGAAAACTTCTAGAGCTTATAGGCAATTTCAGCAAAGTGGCTGGATATAAGATCAACACCAATAAAACACTAGCTTTCTTTATTCCAGCAACAAGTCCACAGAAGAAGAAATCAGGAAATCTCTCCCATTCTCCATCTCCTCCAAAAAAGTAAAATACTTAGGCATCAACCTTACAAAAGATATTAAATACCTCTACAACAAAAACTTTCAAACATTAAAAAAAGAAATTATAGAACATCTGTGTAGATGGAAAAACATCCCATGCTCATGGTTAGGCAGATTTAATAAAATAAAAATGGCCATTCTACCCAAAGCCCTAAACAGATTTAGTGCAATCCCCATCAAGTACCAATGTCATTCTTCACGGACATAGAAAAAGCAATTCTCAAGTTAGTATAGAATAACAGAAGACCCAGATTAGCAAAACATTACTCAGCAGGAAGGAAGAAGTAGGCAGTATCTCAATACCTGCCCTGAAATTATATTACAGGGCCTTAGTAACAAAAAAAGCATGATATTGGTATCAAAACAGAACTGAAGACCAATGGAATAGAATAGAGGATTCTGTGATGAACCCCCATATCTGTAACTATCTAATATTTGATAAAGGGAGCCAAAGCATAATTTGGAAGAAGGATAGCCTGTTCCAGAAATGGTGTTGGACAAATTGAACAGCCATGTGTAGACAACTGAAACTGGATCTTTATATTTCTCCTCCACAAAAATTAAATCAATATGGTTCAAAATTCTGGATATTAAGCCAGCAACTTTAAATTTACTTGAAAAAGAAGTAGGATCAACACTACAGGACATAGGGGTCAGTGGCGCTTTCCTTAACAATATTTTTTTCTCCTTATTTTCCATTTATCTTTCTTTTATGTATGGTTTATCTTCCTTTATAAAACACTTTTGAATTAATTTCTTGTATTATTTTGGCCAGAATTTTGCTTTTATTGTAAAATATATCTTTTCATCCAATTCTTAGGCTCTCAATTTACTGAATTTTCTCTCTTATCTTTGAGCATGAAATCCATAGTAAATTACTATTTTTGTAAGATTATGTTTCCTTTTAGACTAGATGCTTTCTTCTTATTTATGCTAATTTCTCCTGTTATTTATTTTATTTTTCACTTATTATGCTTTAAAAGTTGTCATACTTTTGTTTCTATTTCCCATTTGCTAATGCATAAGAATCGTGTTGCTGGTGTTCTATATTCTTTGATACACCACAGTGGACACATTTGTTCTGATTCTATAACATCTGCCAGAGGACAGAGTAACTTTTCTGTATTCTTTCTCCCAAATTTTCTCTGAAATATTTACTTGGAATTATTTGCTATCATGTATGGATTCGCCCTCCTATACTTCAATGAAGGGGAACTCATTGTTCCCCAGTGAAGTCTGCAACTGATGTTCAAATCTCATGTTTAAAGAGAAATATGTGGTCACACTCACTTGAAGATCAAATATCCTAACAAGATGGAAAGATGTCCCATGCTCTTGGTTAGGCAGAAATAATATAATAAAAATGGCCATTCTACCAAAAGCTTTATATAGATTTAATTCTATCCCTATAATGATACCTATGTCATTCATTACAGACAGAGAAAAAGCAATTCTCAAATTCATTTGGAACAATAAGAAACCAAGAATTGCCAAAACACTACTAATCAAGAAAGATGAAACAGGTGGTTTTGCCATTCCAGATCTAAAACTATACTATAGAGCTATAGTAACAAAGACAGCATGGTACTGGTATCCAGATAGGAAAGAAGACCAATGGAATAGAATAGAAGACCCCGAAACAAACCCTCAAATATTTAAACATCTGATTTTTGACAAAGGGGGACAAAATATTACATGGATAAGTGACAGCCTCTTCAACAAATGGTGCTGGACAAACTGGTCATCCACTTGCAGAAAGTTGAAATTAGACACATATCTTTCTCCTTGCATAAGAATCAAATCAAAATGGATCAAGGACCTAGGTATTAAACCAGCTACCTTGCAACTGATAGAAGACAAATTAGGTCCAACACTTCAACATTTGGGAGTAGGCAAAGACTTTCTCAACATGTCTCCAAAAGTGAAGGAAGTAAAGTCAAAAATCAGTGAATGGGATGCCATAAAGCTAAAAAGCTTTTGTACTGCCAAGGAAACAATCAAAAGAGTCAAGAGGTTTC
>PVKS010008344.1:0-19645 GCA_004027875.1 Aplodontia rufa | reverse complement strand
AAGAGAATCATGGGCTATGATTCCTCAGACAAGAGTCTCATATCCAGAATCTACAAAATCCTCAAAAATCTCAACTACAAAAACCCTAACAGCCCAATTAATAAATGGGCCAAAGAGCTAAATAGAAACTTCTCACCAGAGGACATTGATCAAGCCAATGAATACATGAGAAAGTGCTCTAAATCTCTAGTAATCAGAGAAATTCAAATGAAAACCACATTAAGATATCACCTTACACCAGTCGGAATGGGAAAGATGAAGAAAATAAGCAATAATAGATGCTGGAGGGGCTGTGGAGAGTTAGGCACACTAACACACTGTTGGTGGAGCTGCAGACTGGTACAGCCCCTCTGGAAAGCAGCGTGGAGAATCCTCAAAAAACTAGGGATGAACCCACCATATGACCCTGCTATTCCACTCCTGGGAATCTTTCTAAGAGATTTAGAATCAGCACATTATAGTGACACAGCAATATCGATGTTCATAGCAGCACAATTTACTATTGCTAAGCTATGGAAACAACCCCGGTGTCCCTCACAGGAAGAATGGATCCAAAAACTGTGGTACATTTATACCATGGAATATTACACAGCAACTAGAAACAATGATATTGCAGCCTTTGAAGGTAAATGGATGGCTATGGAAGAAATTATGCTGAGTAAAATCAGCTTAACCCAGAGAACTAATTGTCGATTGTCTACACTCATCTGTGGAGGTTGGGACTAGACCCTGGCCAGTGAGAAAGTTGGTCTATTATCATGTGTTAAATCCAGATAAGACGTAATGCTATATAACATAATCCTTTTTTAGAGATATTGTGGGAAGGGGAAGGGAGGGATAAGGATGGGTAATTGGGGGAGCACTCCTGGGGGTCATTGTAATATCCAGAATCTATACACATTTTATATTATTTTGTTAAACACTTGTATGGTTGTTAAAAAATTTAAAAAAGGAAGTTCAATACTCCCTGTGCCCACACAGAACAATTTAATTTTCTACATGCTTTGTTATAAAGTGGGGATTATTTTTGCAATGGAGCCTGGTTCATTTGTCCAATCTCTTTCTCTTTTATGCTTCTGAATGCTATGTCTAGTTCACTCTTTCTGAAACTTAAGAGAGGGGAATGCTCAGCTAGGCAGTGTTATAGCGCAGGGGTTTCTTGATGGCAATCTGTGATTTCATTTTGCTTTTGAGGATTTGTAAATATGTTTAGGCTAAGGTTCTTTATTTAGTAAGGGCTGTATATCACCTGTTTCTATATGAATTTTAGAACTCTGAATGTATAATATTAACCCACTGTTTAACACTGAGCTTTGACTTAAGAGAAGAAGTTGTCCCAGTTATTCACTTTCCATGTTTTTCCAGTTTTTCTAAATAGTTGTTTATTTTAGCATGTAGTTGGAAGAAGGTTGTAATGAGGATATCCATGAAGATGCTACTCTCCCAATTTGTGGTTATTAGTGATAATTTTGATCTGCAAAATAACTTATGGTTGTGAGAATATGATTAGATTTTTGTTTTGTGATAAATGCCTGAGATAAACAGGAGGAAAGACTTATTTTGACTCATAGTTCCAATGTTTCCGGCTGTGTTTGGAGGGCTGCATTGGTTTGAGTCTGAGTGAGGCAGAAAATCATGATGGAAGGACCTGAAGAAAAAAAGCTCCTCAGTTTATGCCAACTAGGAAGTAGAAGGAATGTGCCAGACAAAGAAATACCTTCAGAAGGCATGCCCCATGTGACTTATTTATTCCAGGTAGGTCCTACATCCAACAGTTTCCATTTCTTACAATAGTCCTTTCAAATCCACTAAGGAGATTAAACCCTTATGACCCAATCATTTCAAAAGAGTCTCCATGATGATCTTTGTTGTATAGGGTACCATGCCTTCAATGCATGAGTCTTTGGGGGTCACTTCACACCCAAACAATTAGAGGAAACTGTTCACTGTTTAATGCATCCCACTTCATTTTCTCTGTCCATTTCTCCCTCTCTTGTTCTCTACCAGCATTTTCTGAATCTGACGTGACCTTTACTTCAAATAATTTCAGTGACATGTGTATGTGTGCGTGTATGTATGTTTGCTATATGTATTTGATTTCTTTAAATACCAAATAAGTACAATGTGATATTGTACTTTCTTTTTTCCCAAAATATGGATATGCACACATCAGATTGTTGATTGTAGCTTACCTGTTTTTCAAGTGTGCCTGCGTATACTGATTTTAATAAAGCCAATCATTAATGAGAGTCATATACAGATGACCTAAGAGATGTAGCTATTACATGGACCAAAGGAATATAGTATACTTTAGATATTTATGCAACACTCCATTGATTTGGTAACCAGCTTATTTTTTTCCCCGAAGAGTCCACATTATATTTTGGTAATAAACAACACCTGAAACTCCATGATATTGAAACAAAAGTTAATTTCCTGCTCATACTCTGCCAGCTCATGTTGGAGTGTCTCTCCAGGACAATTGACAACTTTGACTTTGTGCTGACTATCCATCAAGTCATGCTACCATGACCACTGTATGGAAGAGCAGGGAAGCTAACACTCATGTGCGAGTTTCATTATTTAAAGGGAAATATGCAACCATATTCACTTCAAGGTGGTAGGAAATGTTATATGCCTTTGTGTCCAGTAGATGAGGATGTGGAATATTGGTAAGCAGCCTTTAATATCACATACATGGCATAAGGAAACTAAAAAATGAATACACATTATTTTTTCCTTAGCTGGGGCAACAATGAAAATACAATGAGATTATAGCATTTTCAACATATCATTTCCCAAAGAGAAAAATTGTGACCAGACTTCTTGCCTCACAAACATAGAAATTCATACTTTACTACCCTTAAAAAGATAACCTTTTTTTCCCTCAAATGAAAACTGACCTTCAGTAGTTAACTTATTAACAATCTGATTGGTAGTTGTTGTTCTATCAATTACATTCTTTACTTGCCATCCTTTAAGCCAATTAGGTCAATAATGTTAAAGATAAAATATTTTTTTATTTTAGAAAAGTTTAATTTTATTAGTTAATAATCATGAAGAAAATGAATAACTTGGAAAAATGTGTTAAAATTTTGAATAGATTAAAATAAAAAGTAAATACTAGCTTCTTTAGGAGAAACATTACAGATTTAAAAATTATACGTATGCATATCTGTGTGATTCATGTTTCTTGGCATTGGGCTCTACCCTGAACTGATGATTTAAGCACCACAGTATGAATAAGAACAGAAATTGAAAGATAAGAGGAAGAAGCCTGAAGAGACTGGAGCAGATAATCTCTGGGGTTACAGGTTGTGCCAGATATCATTTTCAGAGCTGTCTTTGAATACTCTATCATTTTTTGGTTCTCTTTGTTTTAGAAAATGTCATATACCATGAGCTGCAGCTTTGCTCTAGTTTTACTCCCTGTCATAATCACAGTTGACAAAACCAGTCTTTTTGCCATCCATCTGAGTCCAAGTATACTGCTGACTTCCTCACAGAATGCAGAAAATTTATTGCAAAGCAAGGTGTACTTTATGCTTACAGCAATTGCACCAACGCTGGGGATAATATACTGACATGACCCCAACCAACTGCTTATGTGACAGAGGAGAGTAAATTTCTAAAGCACAATGTACCCATATTGTATGTGAAGGGTGGCCTAGGAAACCCATTATTATTCTGAAATATTATATTAGTAACTGCAATTTCCAGAGTTTATAAAACTGTAATGACCATTTTTAACAACAAATTAAAGAGTTTTGTGAAAGTATGATTTGGAATTTGTATCTATATGTTTGAAATAAAACTAGAGTAAAAATTTGCAAGGTGTGGGGCCCACACAGTGCAATAAATTGTGTATTTCAGGTTCCAAATTTAGGATGAAAATGTTATTTTAGTTAAGGGACATGAAACCATTTTTTATTTTCATATAGTGTTTACTAACAAAGACAAAGGTTGTTTAGAGTTTCTTCCACATGAAGCCAGGAGCAGTGTTCAAAAATGTTCTTACTCATAATACTTGTGTTAAATTTTACTCTAAAACTTAATAGTTGCATGAACTTGGAAAATTGCTTATCAGCTTTGTAATAAATATACTAAGCAGTAAAATGGAACAAATAATAATACTTATTCCTTAGATTTATGGCAGAATAAAAACAATTAATATGCTTAAGAATTAAAGGGAACCACGTCATGTGCTTAACACCAAATAAATTTAGCTATTATTGCTATAGATATTTGAATATATTCTTCTTTTAACAAACTCTAAAATCTTATCCTGTATTTCCTATTGAAATATATTGAATCAAAGTCCCTAATTCTGTTCCTTACATCATCTTGAACATTTTTGTGTTTCATCATTAAATCTCTCTTCCCTCTCTGTCCTATGGAAACTACATGACATTTCTAACAAAAGAATCTGTATTATTGGCAGGTACACATGCACCTGTAATTCCAGCTACTCAGGAGGCTGAGGTAAAAGGATTGCAAATTTTAGTCTAGTTTGGACAACCTAAATAACATCTTGTTTAAAAATAAACAGGAAAAGGACTATGACTCTAGATCAGTGATAGTATCCCTGGGCTCAATCCCCAGTACTGCAATAAAACAAAAATAAGCAAACAAAAAGAAACTATATTATCATCCACACCATATGTGTGTTTTCCCCACTTTATGGATGGAACTGAAAATTAGTAGCCACATAACCAACTATTCAGGCATCCTTCTTATACATTAGGTCTACCTTCCCTCGCTGATACTCACCTAAAATTACTCCTTAATTGACATATGAAAACATCAATACTATGTTGACTATTTTTCTCTCTAGTGTCAGCCCTTCCCAAAATGTTCATCACATATTATTCATTATTAAAATAACATGGCTTCTGATTTCCTTTACATTTCCTCATTTCATTCATTCATTCATTATTCACATGTGTGTTCATTAATACCACATCAATGGAGCATCCAGTATATAGGACACACTACAGAAGATGTTGGCTATTTAGCCAAGAAAAAAGGCAGATCATACTCAAGACTCAGGTTTTACTATTGCAAAGTTTAATTCCTTTATTTATGCTTGTGTTTGTTAGCTAAAAAAAATGCCCTTTAAAATTTATGTGAAAAAATTAGTGAAATCAGAAAAATTTCTCACACTTTCTATGCCTGATCAAAGATAAGATGCCTGTATTCTTCTTTCTTTCTTTTTTTTTAAGTACAGGGGACTGAACACAGTGGTTTTTAATTAATTTTAATTTTTAAAATTAATTTACTTTTTTTAAAAAATCAAGACAGTGTCTTGCTAAATTGCTTAGGGCTTTACTAAATTGCTCAGGGTGGCCTCAAATTTGAGATCCTCCCGCCACAGCATACTGATTAGCTGGGTTTACAGTCATGTACCACCATGCAAGACAAGATACTTCTATTATTTATGTAAATACTGTATTCTATAAATATCTATTATTAAGATTATCAAATTATATTAAATTATTTGTTTTAAAATTAAAGGATTCTGCAAGTAGGAGTCATTCATAATATCTTTGGTCCTGACACAATGATTTATTAATTCTAGCAATTCAATAATTTATTGAGTCAAAATTGTATATATCGCTTGAGATATCTTATGTTCTTTTTGTCATGTAGACACATGTAGAATGGATACCTCTCATATTTGACTCCCTTCCACATCTCATTCTGTAATTTGATACTCAATAAATCTTCAATAAATGTGTATTAGTCATTATTTTTAAGCAAAATTCAAAAGTTACAAGGAAAGAGAAGTGTAACATTGAGATATGACATTTTTTGTTGTCTCATAATGGCCTATATCAATGCTGGAAACAAAATAGGTACTCAATAAATATTTACTATCTCTGAATAAAATGACAAAAGGCAGGACCTTATATTTGATACTTTGTGAATTTGAAACTGAAACACTTGAAAGTACTTTTATTAAAGTTGACTATTTATAACCAAAATTAAAACAGGAACATTACTCAATTACTGTGAAATATAAAGTTAGGGTCCAAATTGCCTGATGTTTATGAAAGTTGAAAGCATGCTATTATAATCTAATATTCTCATCTGAAGTCTCTAAATGAAAATAAAACCATCATTTATTTTACAGTCAAACCACCCAGATATAGAACAATAATGCAGAACAATAATGTAATTTGTATTTGAGATCCCTTTGTGAAAAATAACAGTGTAAGTTTCTTTTTGGGTAGTTACCTTTTATTTTCTTTTTAATTATAAATAGTTTTTCCTCTATTTTATTTTGGCAAAAAACCCCTGCTTATCATGAAAGATTTGCTGTAGCTCATCTTTACTTTTTCATATCCATTCAGAAACACAAATACTCTGGCGATAAAAATTGAAGGATACAGTAAAAGCTAGGAACATAGTGAGTAGTGAGAATGAGCAAAAGATTAACTTGGAGCTTTTCTTTTAGGACATGCCACAAAATACATATGCAGTTAAAATACAGAAATGCAAATTTGTTGCTTAATTGTTTGATTAGAAGATTATTTGCATTTTTTGATCACCTTACCCACCTACTGGTCCTTACTGTAAGAGAAGAAAGGAGGGGCAATATTCAACTATGCACTTGACATAATTGTTTAAACATCCTGCAACTGGACTGACCCGAGAAGGGACTTAATGTTGCCCTCAGCAAGAATAAATGTTAGAAAGATCTCAACTGAAAATCCCTGACCTCTATTAAGGGGAGACAGGAGCCTGACTTCAATAAGGAACAATTATCAAACACAGATGACCTAAACACATAACCCTTTGCAAGCAGAATCCAATCCTTTCCCAATAGCTCACCCAAGTGTTTAAAAATCATTCTGCTTCTTCTTTCTCTGGAGTTGAATTCAGTCTCCCTCCTCAATCACAGCAACCCTGGATAGCATCTTCCTTGCCTGATCAACTGGTGCTCTATGCTTTTTCTTTTAGAGGTTTAGAGGACATAAGGTTGGTAATTTAAGAAATGCATACAATTCTGTGACCAACTCTCCTCCTTTCCTTATTTATGCCATTTTACTACACAACATTCTAATTTGGAATGATTAGCATTCAGACTGTCTAATTTCAGTTTCGAGTAAAATATATGGAACAACCTTTTTTCATTTTTTAAAAATTCATTATTATTTTAAACCAAGTTCTTTAATTTTTTTTTTGATCTTTAAATAAGGCTATGGAAACTAAGTTTATCAGGAAACGTGCATGAGTACATGCCTGAAGGCAGTTTAAATGAGCAATTTGATTTCCTCAGACCTGACCTAAAATGTGTTGTATAAAATACAAATTAGTTAACCCACTTAGGAAAGAAATCCAGGACCCAGGCTGAGAGGCATGTGCTTGTTTAAGGAGAGTCCCAGCTTCAGAGAAAAATCTTGCTCAGGGAGCTACCAGCCCAAGCTAGCATCTGCTCTGGGCTACATTGTGAAGGATGACTTCAGGCTATCTCATTTCAAGCTCCTTCTGTTATTTTCTGTACCATATTATACTTCCAGGATGCAGCAATTTTTTTTAATGATTTCTCATATAAACATCTTAGCTGATTTTACAACCACCTTATTTTTACAAAAATAAGGCTTAAGGCTTGCCTACTCTATGTTCCATTCCTTCCAGATTCGGCTCACTGAGAAGTCCAATCTCATGAGTTATGTGAAGGGGCAAGTTCATTAGGACACTTTTATAGCCACTGTGTTTGTGTTTTAACAAGTGTATCTGGAGATAAGGGCTTAATTCCAGAGTGATTCTTCATAATCTAAGCAGGACAGTTGATAGTCCCGAGTGTGGCAGCTTATTTATTAATAATATAAACTTTTACTCACAAATATGTTCCTGGTGGGAGAAAAATTATATGGTGTCACCCCATATGTTCCAAAAATGGTTTTAGAGATGGAAGTTTCTATTATAAAGGTGGCGTATTGTGAGAGATAATAAGGCTGTCAAATTCCACAGCCTTAAAAATCACAACATGTGGGGGTTATCTAGGGCTTCATACAACTACTTGATTTGTGGTCCTGAGGAATGCATTATTTTAGCCATCAATTACTTACAGTTATCAAACCTTAGATTACTTGCTACCTGAGATGACTGTCTTGGTAGCAGATTTGAAAAGATTTCTCATGAAAGCATTAAAATCAAAATATATGGAGGAACATAAAATTGAAACCTGGTCAAGCAAATTGAAAAATAAGATGAACAAATTATTATAATTATCAATGTAATTTTTATAATGCCTATTATTGTCAGACATTATCTCACATATAGGAAAATATTATCAATCTACCTGAGTGGACAAGGAAACTGAGGCAAAAGGAGGTAATAGGCAAACCAAAGCCACTAAGAAGTAGTGAAACTGGAATATAATTGCAAGCAGTTTTGTTCTGAGGTTACATGACTTACATCATGATTCTATACTTCCTCTAAAGAGGGGAAAAGGAGGTGGAGGAACAGGAAGAGTGCGAAAGAGATGGGAGGGAAACTGGCTCTGCTCTCATCTGTTGTAGGTGGGCTTGTCTAATTTGCATGACCTGTTGCATCTCTTGATTCCCACTGTGTTAACAGGACTTCTCTTCTTCCAACCTTGAGATCTTTCCCGTCTGTTCTCTCTTGGAGTATTGCTACTCTACCTCCCCATTCCCCACCTAGCACCTGTTTACATCTAATCTTGTTCTCAGTCTCCAGGGAAGGATGTCAATCTGTCCGTTAGTTCACGCTGCACTAATGAATATAACAAATTGATCCCAGATCATCTCAAGGAAGGAAAGAATAGAAATGAAGTCACCAGAAGGATATGACCTCATAGTAGAAGAGCTGAGAATGATAAATCTGTGCTAATCATCTATATATATATATATATATATATATATATATATATATAATTTTAATAAGAATTTGGTCATCTTCTTCACTGCAGATCACATTTTAATTCTTCCCCAATTTTACTATATCTATCTTGATAATCTTGATGCTTGAGGGAAGGATTGATGTATGCCTGGGGAAGAGGGTCTGGTGTACATATATCCATAATGGCAAGTAGCACACACACTCAGTGTGAGCATGTAATAAATGCAAATTATTAGAAAACACCATGGCACTCTAAAGGCTGTGACTGAATAAGGATATAATGATCCATAGAGAGGGTGAATGTATCTTCATGTATCTGGCCCTTTTTGGTTCTTCTATTAGATTTTCAGTATGTATTAATGGTTCATGCATATACTGAAAATAATATACTACCAGGATTTGCCTGTACCTCTATATGTTAATGTAAATACTGTGCTCTGTGAACAAACCAGTACCATGAGGAACTCATGGTAAATTATTCCTAAGAACATATTTCTATTAACTACATATAGTAGTCTTTATTTCTCTAATTTGACAAAATATAAAAATAGATATGTCACATCATTTATTGACATTTTGCTTCTTAGTTAATACACCAGAGCACAAACTGTAAAAGCAGAGAATTTTTGCCCTCTTGCACCTAATCACATCTGACATGAGAATTTCTGGCCAAATGAATCATGACTGGCATGCCACATAACTGCTTCTAAAGTTATCAAGTTCTTCAAGATGCCAAGGGATGCCAGGAAAGTTTCAGGGCAATGCCCATCAGAGGGAAGGTCACCTACTGAAGAATGTCAGTGTTTTGAAGTCTCTATGATCTAAAAAATAGAAAAATCATAAGATGAGATTAAGAGTAAAAACACAAAGTAGTCAAAGTCCATAAGGAAACAGTATTAAGACACAGGAAATGGAATTTTCAGACACCAAAAACAAAAAGACTGATTTGATGAAGGTTTCTGTGTTTTAAAATTTATCTGTGTACCAAATTACAGTGTGGAAATATAATTTGATTAAAGAAGATTTTATCATTCACCAAATTAAAAAGAGAAGTTAGAATCTAAACTTTTTTTAGTATTCAAATTTTAAACTCTTTATAAAAGGTGGAATGATGCTTAAGTATAGAGGGAGTGAAATGAGAGATAAGAAGTCAAGTTTTAGAGCTAGAGCACTGGCTTAGAGGTTATGGTGCTTGCCTAGCACGTGTGAGAATACAGGTTCGAACCCCCTTTCAAACTGTTAAAAAAGAAAGAATTTATGTTCTAAACATATAACAGACAGGAATTTGAATTCAATTTTCATCGTTTGCCAATGCATTAAAAATTAATTTCTGTACTTGTAGAATGGAATTAATTTGTCCTCTTTAAGAGGGTCTGTGCAAGGGTAAAAAAACATATTATAGTCAATCAGGAATAATATACGTGGCATTATTCTTAAAGAATAAATTATTTAGCCATTTTAATAAACAATGTTAAAGTATTAACAAGATCATGTTATTGATGTTACTACCAGAAAATTCAGTCTTAGGGAGCATTGTCATGGATTTATCGTAAAGGGAATAATTTGTTCTTTCTGCCCCTATCAATTCTTTTACATATTTCTTAAATTTGTCTCATCTTTACCTACACTGTATGGCATTGTTTCTATTTTATATTGTTTCTCTCCAAAACTTTATCAATAACATCTAAACTTGTGTTCCTATACATCCCCTCGACTGCCATTATTTCATCACTAATGATTTTTATTACTCCAATACAATTAACACCATGGGAGTGAGAGCCCCCTCAGAGCTATTCCAGCCACTGATATTTTCAGATCTTCTTGTCATGGTTTCTTTTTCTTTCCCCAAAGCAAGTCTTAGTTTTAGCCACGTGAAATACATTTCATTTCAAAGTCTCTTTTGGGCATCCACATTCTTGTGTCATTGAAGATCAAATCCCTTTTACTCAAAATGACCATCTCTTTCTCTGTTTGGAAGATTTTAACTAACGTGAGAAGAATCAGAAATGTCTCTAAAACATTGTATAATGCAAATATCTTGAATATAGCACATATACCTAGTGTGTGTGTATGTTTGAGTATCTGTAGTTTTATCTGTGTGTAGTTTGATTTTTATTTTTCTAGATAACTACAACAAATTCTTATTGGATACAGACCTATGGTCAAGTTCTAGTTAATTTTACACTTTCACTAATTAATTTGTACAGTTTGTTGCTGTTTTGGTTCATGGTTCCTATCAGAATTTCAGGTACATTACTGATACTAAAAAATGCCAGCTTTTTAAAAGGATGAAAAAACACTTTGTTGATGTTGTCATCTGGCATCATGAAGTGACTCCTAACATGAAGAGAATAATTTAGGGCTGTTTTTTCAGCAAAGATATTTAAAATTTGACTTTAACTGCAAGAATAGTAACAAATATTAAAAAGTTTTTCTTAATAGTCTTTATCTCTTTCTCTCTTCCATAATATCAAGTTTTTGGCAGTTCATCCTTACAGAATAAAAATGATGTGAATCTAATAATAAAATGTTAGCTAGCCAACTCTATTTCCTACAGAATACTCTATAAAATAAATTATAATAAACCAAACTTTTCTAGACAGTAATGATGGATAATTCCAATTTATCTTATTTCATGAATAAAAATATACCTATCATAAATCCTTTCTTTTAACATAAATGACTACTATTAAATTTCTGATGATGCTACCTCCCACAAATTATCACCTGAGATTCCTTAAAAAGAAGCTGAAATATATTATAGATGATTTCATTCTTAGCATTCATATTGATCTATAGACTACATCTGACATATTGAAACCATTTATCCTTCTAAAACATATTTTATTCAATAATCTTGATACTTCATATTAATTCATCATCATGTTGTAAATGCTAAGTACATTTAAATAAAAAAGAGCTGTATAAATCCTTAAGTTATAAGCTTTTATACTTCTGATCAGTATAGAAAGTCAGTGTGCACCATACATAAAATAAAAGGAAACAAATTTTAGTTGTCATAGAAATCAAAACATTTATTTCTCCTCTTTTCATTCATTTTTTGCTTTCCTTCTCTTCATATTGTTATAGTGCTTAATGTTCTCATAATTTACACCAATTTCTGTTACTATTATTAGAGGCATATATTATAGGATAAAAGGAAAAAAGGAATTCATTTTTTTCACCAATCTGTACAAGAAGCACTGAATTTGATAATTCACAAAGTTTGTTCATGGGTGTTGGTTCCCTTACTTTTTAGACGAGGAAATAGAGATATACTGTCATGTGTGCAATGTCTAATGTCATCCCAAAGTATGGTTTGTAATTTCAGAGGAGAGTTGTTGGGAATGGATGGCCTGAGTCAGAAGAGTTTTCATGAAAAATTAAAAATGTTGGAACAGGCATGACAAGTTGGAACTTGTATAGGTTTACATTAGTGAACACTTTAAGGGTAAATCTGGTGATTAACTAGAGTTACTTTTATGTTGGTTTTTGAAGAGTATGGAATGCTAGATAAGAGTATGGATTTATTTAATTATAATTTCCATGCTTTCGGTGGTCCTACATGATGGCTTAGTCTGGGTTCAACTGTGTTTTGAGATTCCTATCTTGACAACCACAGCAAATTTTGGGGGGCAGGAAAAATATATGCAATATTGACCAATTGGAACATAGAAGAGTGAATGAAAGAATTAGCTATGGGTATGACATTGAGAAGAAAAATACAAATTAGTCTGAGATAAGAAGACTTAAAAATGGTAGATTCTATACAAAAAGTTATCTAGAAATGGGAAGAGAGACATGTAGAATCAAGGGTGACCTTAAGTTTCTGAAACGGAAGAAAGAGTCATATCATCTTTGCAGAAAAGTAAAAGGGTTTAGAGAGGAAGATGGGGTATTTGATTTAACAGGATGTGTTTTAGATGATAAAACAATCTTAAGGATCAGATACTGATTACTTGAGGGGAGATGCAGAGAAACTTACTTATGTTTTTTCCATACAGAGGGGAACATCAAGGTTGATACTAATTGAGTTCTTTGAAAGTCTCACTGAACTGTAAGTTCCAGCTCTCACCTGATGGCAGCACAAGTTATCATTTTGGTGCCTCTATATATTCCCACATCCAACTCTGATGATGAATGATCAAGTGAAAAACTCCAACAGACAACAGACATGGTGACAAGGAGCCCAGAGGCTTTTAAGATTATTTCAATGTTGTTCTTGCCCACTTTTGTTAGCTTTCTTCCCTTTCACTCTAGAAAAGATTTTGCCTACCATACTTAGTGTTTGCTACAGTTTGAATGTGTTTTCCAAAAGTTTATATGTTGGAAACTTAATCCCCAAATTCAGATGTTATTGGTATTTGGACATGGAGCCTTTAGGAAATAATAAGCATTTGAAAAGCTGGTGAGAATGGGACTCCCATGATGGCATTAGTGGCTTTTTTTTTTTTGTAGGTGTTTAATCTGTACTCAGTATATTTATTTACATTTTTAAATTTTATTGTGGAATTGTGTTGTTGAATAATAATTCCTAATCTAGAATCCCCCCCACATCACCCACACACCAGTCTCATGACTCTTCCATATTTCCTCCATGACAGATATAAATGCTTTATATGCATAGGTATATATGTATATATATTTATAATACATATACATGTACAAATATGTATGTATGTGTGGTGTGTATATGCGTGTGTGTGTGTGTATATATATATGTATATATATATATAATTGTGCATTTTCCATAATTAAATGATTACATAAGTATTATTTGGCTTCTCAGGGGAGTAAAAAGTAAGCTTCATTGTTGATTCCCCCCTTTGATCCCTCCCTCCTGCCTCTACCACCACACACATAGCAGCTCAATTTACAAAAGTTAAATTATGGAAACAACCTGGATGCTCTTCAATGGATGAATGGAGTTGATGTTGGACTGGTGGAAGTTGAGTATATGTTCCCCGGAGATGAAGAATGAAACCGAGGGACACCAAGACAAGCATAGTAGACAGACTTCATGTTAAAAAAATAATAGAAAGCACAGCATAGGGAAAAGAGCAGACTTCCCCCAGAGTGGGAGAAAGCAACAGAGCCAAAGGGGCAGTTAGGTTTGGTCTTTTTATAGGATGCTCTGTCTTCAATTGATCAACCTCTCCCTTTTCCCAAACCTAGGACATGGGCACAGGAAATTTTGGTTGGATCCAGCCTTAGGTTTGTGCTTCAGGCATCAATAGAAATAATGTGGTACCTTACTTATCAGAAGCGAGTGTCTACATCTGGACCCACCTTGCCAGATCTTCTTAATAGCATTGGGGGATGCCAAATTGATCTTAAAAGAAAAAGAACCAGTTTTCCCTTGATTGATGAACATTCTCATTACTCTGACTGCCTAACTTTTTCCCATGTCTTAGAGTTCTACTCAACCATTAGAAACAATGATATTACAGCATTTGAAGGCAAATAAATGTCAATGGAAGAAATTATGCTGATCAAAATTAGCCAAACACAGACACTCAAGGGTCAAATGGTTTACATCATTTGTGAAGACTAGAGCAAAATCCAGGCTTGGGTGAAAGTTCAAGACTCATGTACTAGATTAACCTAAATAGAAGAAACCCATTAGTGTCTTTTTAACAGGTGGAAAAGAGATTTGAGGAAGCACACTTGCTTTTTACCATGGTACCATGCAGCAGGAGGACTTCACTAATTATTGAGCAGATGTTTGCTCCATGTTATTAACCTTCCCTGGTTCTACAAATATAAACCCAAAAAAATCTGTTCTTTATCAGTTATTCTGTCTTGGGTATTTAATTAAAGCAATAGAAAATAGATAATGACAGTGTCACAGTCTCCTTCTTAGGAAACCTAAATCTTCAATTGCCATCATATAAATCATTTAAGTTATCAGAAGTATAAGTATCCTGTAAAATAACCATACTTTAGAAAGTATTACTTACAATTTCTGGAAAATCTCATTGTTTTATACAATTTTTCTGAAGCACAATTTTATTGATGTCATGCCTTTGCCTAGATGTTTCAGGTAACTAACCTCCCTCTAAGTGTTGCTTCCTGACACTGCTTATAAGATGAAACCTGAGTAGTATGTTACTGATTTACTACCTGTCTTCAATTAACTGATACACCTTGGATAATTTGCCTAACGTGTCTTGTATTCAGTTTTATTTTACATGAAGCAATGAAAGGAGCAACTTATTCCAATATTCTCTAAAGACCATTCTCATGCCCCAGATGTCAGCATTGTATGATTTTATCCCTTTATGGTACCCTATAAAAGAAATTTATCTGTGTTTAGAAGATGTAAATTATTTTGGATTACAATTCCTCTTCAAGGTTTAACTAAGAACCACCATAGAAATCAGAAGTTCATGTCCTAGAATTCTTAGAATTCTTCTTTGGGAAGAAGAATTCTAAGGTACAACATGAATATCTCTGATTGGTCAAATTGGACTATGGACAGCAAATATTCCAAAGTTTATTAATGTAACAATAAATAGAGGGCATTGATAACATATATGAACAAATGAACAAAAGATATAAAGTTAAATCCAGAAAACCCTTGTTTGGTCAGTTCACATCACAAAATCTCATTAACATCAGTGGTAATAGGAGGCATACAAGACAGATAAAGTGATATTTATTTCAAGTCTGGAATTTCGACAAGGCACTAGTGTCGGTTAGATTTCTTACTAAGTTTGTGAGTGAAGTTTTTCATGGCCAGAAATGCATGTCCCATATTTTAAAATAAGGGGCTAATTTGGTTTTCTGTACTATTAGATAAAACAAAGGTACTGCAATTTATGTGTATCTGTAAAACTAAATTAAATTTTGCCTTACTCTTACTAGGGTATTCTTTATTTAATATGGGTCTGAAAAACTTCCACTTTTATTGCAGCTTGCAAAGAGTGATTATGCCTTCTAAAAATTAAATGAGGTTGAGATTATTTAAAGATGTTTTTTATGGGAAGCTTAGAAGCTTAAGATACTGTGTATACCCTGAAGAAATTCCATCATTAGATGCCTTTGAAAGCCCTTATTTGTGTTTCGCTCTGTCTTGATATGTCTTTAGTTTCTTTAATCAATGAACACAACTGCTCCACACAGCCCCTAAGGCAGAAGTTGCCATCAACAGTCAGTTTTCAGTGTAAGAGAAAAGCAACTGAAAAGGGTTTTCCAGAATATGTTTACTAGTTTTTCTGACAGAAGTTTTCAATCACCCTACAGCCACCACACGCTGTGAATGGCAAATGCATCTTGTCAACTGAATTAGGGTGTTCCACATTCCTGGTAATTACATTTAATGTCAATTTTAAAAAGTGAATGATTAAAGTATTTTTTTGAAAAAAATTTAATTGGTCAGGAAAATGTGACAACAAAATCCTAATGAAGGAAATGCCTTCAAAAGGTATTCCAATGTGTTTACATTTTCTATATCTACAGATAAAATTAAGGGAACAAATAATTGAATAAACTTCCACCTTCTTCAATCTATCAAATAGAATCTACAAAGTCTAGAGAAAGAGCTTGAAGTATTTCTTAGAAGAAATGATCATAGACCAAGAACTAAGTCTTTATAAGGCAATGAATTCTTGAGATTACAGTGTATAAAAATGTAACTTTTTAAATTAGGCAGAACTGGGTAATCTCTGAGTTCTGCCATTCACCAATTATGTAACTTTGTTAATTACTAAACTCTATAACTTCCTTTATCTCTTCTATATAGTGGGGATGTTAATAGTACTTAACTCCCAGGGATTGTTCAAAGTATAAAAGGAAAATGCTCATAAAGGTGTTGGCACAGTTTTATGTAATGCATTTTAGATCTCCCTGTTCCTTTTCCACTTCTGCTTCATTGGCATCATAGTAATATTTTGTTTTAATTGAACCAAGAATCTGCAATCACAGCATCTGCTTCTTTGTTTGTTTTAACTCCTTTGGCTTGTTGTTACCACTGGAATATCACATCCCCAGAGAACCCTTTCTGCACTACTAATATAATTTAGGCCCAACAAGTAATCTGATTCATGACCTTATTTTTCCCCTATCACTTATAATAATTATTTTAGTTATATTTTTATTTACTGTTTTATAATTAGTTTCCAATCCCAATCTGTCTATGAGATGATACACTTGCCTTGACGTACACCATCTACCCTGACATAGAATAGTCACCCTCTAAGTATTTAAGTGAATAAATGAGTGTTCTTATCACTTTCACTCCCTTATCAGCAATCAATTATTTATTCCCAAAATTATCAATAGAAAAACCTATTGATGAAACACAGGGTAGTATATTAGACCACCACAGCAAAGGACAGCCATGCATTGACACAGATCCTAGAAGTGTCTCAGAGTGCAAAATTTTGGAATGAAGGTCTTGAAAGGAGCTATAATACAAAAGGTTGTTTGGTTGTTACTATGGTTTAGACAAGTGTCCCCCAAGGGATTTGCTTGCCAGCCCATGGCACTAATGGGAGTTGGTGGAATTTTTTAGGTGGTACAACCTAATGGAAGGAGTTTAGGTCATTTGGGGGATGCCTTTGAATGGGATTTGGGGATTCCTACCCCTCCTCTCTTTGCTTCCCGGCTGCCATGAAGTGAACAACTTCCTCCTCTACCATTGACTCCTTCAAGGTTGTGCTGCCTCACTATTGGACCAAAGCACCAATGTCATCAATTATGAAATTAAATCTCTGAGGTCATAAATCAAAATAAACTTTTTCTCCTTTCAAGTTGATTTTCTTGGGTATTTTCTTAGAGTGATGGAAATCTGACAGAATTATTATGGAATCTCATCTTCTCAGAGAGGTTATTTCTTTCAGTAAGCATCTTAGTTAATTTTTGTTGCTCTCAGCATTAATTCGAAAAGAATAAGATTATGCTTGATCCAAGAATTTTTTTTAATAAAAGGGTCAAGGGAATAGAACTTGTCCCAATGTTGCTTAAAATATGGACAGAAAATTAAAGGTTTTAAATTTTAGAGATATATTTATCTTTGAAACATGAATGCTTTTCTTATTTTTATACTGTCATCTCTTGTGCATGTTACAGTTTGACCCAATTTTGATTCCTGTTTCATTTGTACTTTTGTATTTTGTTATTCTAGAGTGCTTCTTCTTGAAATTTTCAGTTTATTTTATGAATAACATATATAGTTCTCATTGATTCAGCATGGATGTATGTAAAAATTTAATCATAAATTTTCTTGCAATTTAAGTCTTCCTTTATTCATTCAGACAGACCACTTCTTCCATTCTTTAACACATTACACCTACAGAAAATACTCATTTTCTCAGTCATGTTTGCCTTTCAAATTTCACTTCAAATTCTTTCAGGAAACATTCCTAAAATAGTGTAATCCACAGGGTTGACTAAGCCTTGAAGGTTAATATACCCAGTGATAGCATAAACTTTTAAAGCATATTGACTATAATTTCACTGTATTTATTTGTGTTTTCTTTTTCTTCCCAGATTAAGTGTGCCAAATTTCATGACCAAAGTCACACACCATAATAAATGTTCTTGAGACTTTATTTTGTCCATATATTGTTTAAAGCAGTTACCTTGGTTATCAAATGTTATAATTTCAAAGATTTGACATTTTGTAAATGAAATTAGCTAAATGTTTCCCTAAATTCATGTGTTGAAATCCTAATATTCAATGTGATATTATTTGGAGTTAGGAGATTTGGGAATTCAATAGATAAGGAGGGTGGAATCTTCAAAAATGGGATTATTGCCATTATCAAAGGGACTTTTGAAAACACTCTTGTCTTCTTTCCATCACGTGGGAATACAACAGAATGATGGTGGAGAATGATGGTGGACTATAATGCAGAAGAGAGCTCTCACCAGAACCTGACCATGACCCTAGTCTCAGGCTTCCAGACTCAGGACTCTAAAAAACACATTTATGTTACTTAAAAGACATGCAGCCCATGGCACTTCGTTATAGCAATCTGAATAGACTAAGGTAGTATGGCTGTAGCATGACTCAGGGTGAACCCTCTAAACAATTGGCTGCAAGGTAGAAATATGAAGTTTTTTTGCTTCACTAGGAGTTAACAGGCAGATGAATGAAATAAACAAGAAGGTGTTTTAGAGAATTGCTCTGAGATGAAAAGTACGTTCTGGCCCTGCAGGGGCTCAGCTTTTGGTTACATAATGTATTGTCTTTATTTGAATTGTATTAAGTGTATGGAATACATTAAAGTCAATCTGTTTCTGATCTCTCCATGAAAAAATATATGTAATTTATCATAGTCTAGAATTCTTCAAAGTTATAAAAGACGAAGGAACTACATTTCCAAATATTTTGCATATAAAACTGCCTTGAAGTAAAACCCAGAATATTCTGCACTCCTTTGGGAAGGAGTGAGGGTGATTATTGTTTTAACAGCTGATCTTGGAATACATGCTTCTTCAGAGTAGAAAATAACATAGTCAGTCCTGAGTAATTCACTGAATTTAAAGGTTTAGAGGAACCAAATTTAGTTTTTTACTGTTTTAAAACTTCATATGCAGATTACTTATTATTTAGTTAACTGAATAGAATCTTTTCTTTAACTATCTAATGTCCCTTCTGTGGAGACTGAATCATTTAGGGAATCTCTGGGAGACAATTATTACAAATCTTTGTTTTGAATAAAATTCCATTTCCATGCATCTATCAATTATTGCTGAAAGAGTAATGTGCCTATGTTCTGAGTAATTTTAGTTCCATGAGATTATGTGATTTGTAAGGAAAAAAATTGTT
>PVKS010008343.1:0-68732 GCA_004027875.1 Aplodontia rufa | reverse complement strand
AAAAAAAAAAAAAAGAAAAAAAAGTTTATTTAACTTATTAGATCCAATGTTATTCTTTTTTAAATTTTTTAGTTATTATTTTAAATTTTTATTTATTTTTAGAGAGAGAGATAGTGAGAGAGATAGAGAAAGGGAGAATCAATTTTTATTTAGTTTTTCATGTGGCTTTCGATGCTCCAACACTTAGTTGTGTATGTGGTGCTGGGGTTTGAACCCAGGTCCTTGCGCTTGCCAGGCAAGCGCCGTAACTACTGAGCCACCGCTCCAGCCCAAATGTTATCATTTCAATGTGATCGATATAAAAAAAAATTACTGACACTGAAATTGGACAAAGGAGGCTCAGACACCAGAGAAGTATTCAGGAAAACAGATTTAATAAATGCTGCAGCTTTTAGATTGTGACATAACACTGCCCTCCCAGGGAGCAGAAAACTCAGCAGTTTATGCCTTCAGGAGGTTGAAACTGATTGCACATGCAGAGCACAAAGACGCGAAGCCCCTGCACCTGCAAGACAGCCTCCACATCGCATCGGCAGTTCCCCGGGAAGGGTGGGAGGGCAAGGGTTAAAGGGTCTCCACACCGGCAGGGTTCAGCAGGAAACTCAAACAAAGAGAGTGCTTAGCCCCTAACCCGGTGAAGCCTGAAGTGAGGAACCAGCTTCTGGGCAGAAGCCTCCAGTAGGGAGGGAGATTTTTATTATGTTTAGAGAGCTCCCCCTCATTTTCAGGGAGATCTTCTACCACGACATGTTCACTTCTTTTTTTAATACGAACTTTGTTTGTTTATTGTTTTTTATACCAGTAGCACTTAACCGCCCAGCCACATTCCCAGCCCCCACCGCCTTTATTTTTATTTTTATTTTTTTTAAGAGAGGGACAGTGAGAGAGACAGAGAGAGAAACAACTTTATTTAGTTTTTCACATGGCCTTAGTTGCTCCAACACTCAGTTGTGTACGTGGTGCTGGGATTTGAACCTGGGTCCTCGTGCTTGCCAGGCAAGCGTGGAAACCGCTGAGCCACTGCTCCACCCTAAGCTGCCTTTTTTTTTCCTTTTTTTTTTTTTTAAAGGGAGAGGGACTGTTAGAGAAAGAGAGAGAGAAAGAATCAGTTTTATTTAGTTTTTCATGTGGGCTTTGTTGCTCCACTGATCACTTTGTTGTGTACATGGTGCTGAGTTTTGAACTCGGCTATGCCACCGCTCCAGCCCCCCAGTCTCTCTTTTTGTTTTTCTTTTAAAGAGAGAGAGAAGGACAGTGTGAGAGAAAATGAAAGAGAAAATCTATTTTATTTAGCTTTTCATTTGACACTCGTTGCTCTGACACTTGGTTGTGTACATGGTGCTGGGGTTTGAACCCGTGTCTCCACCCATGCAAGGCAAGCACCAAAATCCTGGAGCCACTGAGCCACTGTTCCAGCCCTCTCTTATTTTTAAGATCATGCTGGCCCAATCCCAAAACTCCCTGTAAGGGGTAAGGCCCTTCTCATCCGCAAACATCTGGGTTAAACACCTGAGTTTGCTTATTTTGCTCTGTTTTGGTACCAGAGAGTGAACCCAGGGGACTAAGCCCCATTCCCAGCCCTTTTTATTTTTGATTTTTCAGGGTTTCACTAAGTGGCTTAGGGCCTTGCTAAATTGCTGGGGCTGATGTCAAGCTTGCAACCCTCTTGCCTCTGCCTCCGGAGCTGCTGGGATTACGGGCCACCACATCCAGCTGCCTCGGCTTTCTTATTGCAGAGGGTGGTACACTGGGCTTACATCTTTAACCTGCTGTGGAGCTGCCCTTCACTCTGATTGGAGGAGCCCAGGGGTACTATCTATGTGCTCAGCTGATATGAAATCGGGGTGCAATGGGATAACCTGTTAGGGAATTTAAAACTGGCTTCTGGTGCTGGAGCCCTGGCTCTGTGGTTACAGTGCTCGCCTGGCACGTGTGAGGACACACATGTACACAACGAAGTGTCAGAGCAATGAAAGGCACATAAAGAACTAAAAAAAAAAAAAAAAAAAGATTCTTAAATAAATAAATAATAAATAAATGGCTTCTTTCCAGCCACATGAGTCCCTGACTTCAGATGGCTTCAATCTTCAGTTGCAGTAAGCACACCTATGTGGTGTTATAGGTTAACTTTGACAGACGTAAATCTTTCAGCACCCTGACTCCAGAATCTGGAGCCCTCCCGGCTACAATGTCCAGATATCCCAGGACTGGGCAAGGGACCCAGGAAGATCCCAGCTCGGTGCTTGAAGTTCACCTGGTTCCCCTCTCCCAGCTCTGGGCATCCTCCTTTGGGCTCGCTAGGGACCCCTTTTCAGGAAATAGAGCAAGGTCAGAGCTCGACAAATACCTCCCCAGTCCCTGGCCCCAAATCCTCCTTGTATTGTCTGTCTGCATTGGCCTCAGACTCACCTCAGGGACCAAGCTGGACTGTAACCTCAACTCACCTGGGTCAGAGGCAGCCAGGTCCCCACCAAAGGTCCTTCACCAGAGGACACGCAGGAGAACTAAGGAGCAGATGGGTGAGGATCCCAATAGGCCCCTGCCGAGGGGACCAGGGCTTCCCCTGGGGCAGTGAAGGTCGCTTCCCATACGGTTGGAGGGCAGGCAGGCAGCCACTTTACCACTGAGCTGCATCCCCAGCCCTTTTCGTCTTTTATTTTGAGACAGGTTCTCACTCAGTTCCTTAGGCTGACTTTGAACTTGTGATCGTCCTGCCTCAGCCTCCCGAGTTACTATTTTCACCACTGGGATGACTTTGAGTTCAGGTATATGGAAGGGTGCTCCTCAGCTGGGCTTTCATGTTTCCTCATGATTAGGCAGGAATTGTGGGTTTGGGCAGGAAGACACAGGGGTGAAGGGCCACTTTGATCACATCCTATCCAGGACACACACTATCAACCTGCATCATCACTGTTGGTGAAATGGAAGTCTTGTCAGATGTCTCCACTGCGAAGTTACTCCCAGCCGCACTTCACACCTGCTCTTTAGAAGGAGCCCACTATGCGCAGCTCATACACAAGGAGCAAGCAGGGACCGGCTACACTTTTTTTGTGTGTGTGTGAGAGAGGGAGAGCGTCAACTTTATTTTTTCATCTGGGTTCTGCTTTTCTGACACCTAGTTGTGTATGTGGTGCTGGGGTTTGAACCCGGATCCTTGCGCATGCCAGGCAACTGCTGAGCCATGGCTCCAGCCCCCCTCTCTACATTTTTAAAGTTTCCTTTCTTCCTTTTGTGCTAGGCCTTGAACCTAGAACCCAGGGCACCCTGCATCCTGGCCACCGCTCATCTGCCTTCCCAGCCCAGAACTTGTTTTGTGTGAGACAGGCCCAGGTTGGCCTCCAACTCCAGTGCTCCTGCCTAAGGCTCCAAGTCCAGCAGGTGAGACTACAGGTGCACACAACCACACCCAGGTCCCTGTGTCTCTTTAATATTATGTCTTTAATATCATTAAAGAGAAAGGGACAGCAATCGCGAGGGAGGGAATCACATTTATTTAATTTTCCATCTGGCTTTTGTCTTTTCAGACACTTAATTGTGTATGTGGTGCTGGGGTTCGAACCCGGGTCCTCGAGTATGCCAGGCAAGCGCCGAGACCACCGAGCCAGCACTCCGGCCCCCTGTCCTTTCCCTCTTTTATTTGCCTTTTTGCAGTTCCTTACTTGCTAGTACTACTCGATACTTCAGACTTACCTCGTGCATTTCTTGCTCACCCTAGAATAAGCAGTTTCTCTAAGAAACTCTGGTTTTACCATTAGCTGTACTGTAAGATTTTTTTCTTACATTATAAAGCATTCAATAAAAACATAATTTTTAAAAAGATGAAATAATATAAAAACAAATGTGGCTAGGCACAGTGGTGCACGCCCATAATCCCAGAGACTCAGGGGGCTGAGGCAGGAGAATCACAAGTTCAAGGTCAGTCTTACCAACTTAGTGAGACCTTGTCTCAAAATAAAAACAAAAAGGGCTGGGGGTGTGGCTCAGTGGTAAAGTATCTCTGGATTCAATCTCCAGTACCAAAAAATAAAAAATAAAAAAAGAAGTTCTACATTTTTTTAATACCCATTGGAGTAAAAGAATAGAAAAGAAATTTGTGTGAAAAACCCCAGACACAGATTCTTTTTTCTTAAAATCAAGTATTGAACCCTGGAGTGCTTAACCACTGAGCTGCATCCCCAGCCATTTATTTATTTATTTATTTAAAGAGAGAGGGACAGTGAGAGAGAGAGATAGAGAGAATCAACTTTATTTAGTTTTTCATGTGGCCTTTGATACTCCGAGACTTTGTTGTGTATGTCGTGCTGGGGTTTGAACTTGTGTACTTGCGCGTGCAAGGCAATCGCAGTAACCACTGAGCAACCGCTCCAGCCCCAACCCAGCTATTTATTTTATTTTATTTTTTTTACTTTGAGACAATGCCTCACTGGGCCGCTGAGGCTGGCTTTGAACTGTGGTCCTACTGCCTCAGCCTCCCCAGCTGCTGGGATTCTGGTGTACACTTTGTGGCCACTGGGAAGGGCTTTTTAACGCTGGGGTGGGGAGAGGACGTACCAAGACCACAGAGATGAAAGGCTGAGGATACCAGCTGAAAAGGACATCAGAACGGTGCTCTGGCACCCCTGCCATTTGCTCCTGAGAGGTGCCTCCTATAAAGTTCCTCAGCCCATTTGAATGTCCCCTACATTTTATGTCCCCACTTACTCCAGTGTCTTGGCCTGTTTGTGAGCCAGTGCAGCTGGAAAGCCTGAAATTCTACCCGACATAGGACTGCTTTAAGTATCAGATAGCAGGAGACTGTAGCCACAACAGCAGCAGTGTCCTGGTCTCCCCAAAACAAACCAACCTCTAATGCAAAGGAATTTCGTTTACCCCATCTTCTACCCCAAACAACCAGTCTCAAAACCTGAATGGCTTCCCCGCCCCCCATTGCTGGGGATCAAACTCAGGACCTTGTGTATGCTAGATAAGTGCTCTACCACTAAGCTATACCCCCATCCCTTTTGAAAAATTTTATTTTGAGACAGGGCCTCCCTAAGTTGACCAGGCTGGCCTTGAACTTGAGATCCTCCTGCCTCAGCCTCTGAATCCATGGAATTATGGGTGTGGGCCACTGAGTCCAGGTCTGAGAGACTTTTGAGCTTAGTTCCCTTAGTTCCAACAGTGTGTCCTCTCCATGCCCCCATGGTACAGCTGTCTTTAGCTAACAGAGATAGTGTTTTGGATACTGGGATGTGGGTGTTTGAAGTTTATAGCTGCCTCATGGAAACTGAAGCCATTGTTCTACCAACCAGGGAGAAGAGCTTGGTTTTGCTGCCTACAAGGCTGTTGCTGTCCTCCTGGGGCTTGCCCAGGGCAGAGAAAGACCACTTTGCCAACTGTGCTGGACAGACTGCCCTGCCAGCACCAGGGCTGAGATCCAGGCACTAGGCTTGAGCTAGGAGCCTGGGGCTGGGGTGGACTCCCCCAGCATGAGGACAGCCTCCCTGCCTCCCTGTGCCATGTTGGTGAACACAGATAAGTCTAGGTCATTCACTATAAAGAAGTAAAGAAGGGGCTGGAGCTGTGGCTCGGCGGTTACGGCGCTTGCCCGGCATGTGCAGGTACATGGGTTCAAACCCCATCACTCATGTACGCAACTAAGTGTCAGAGCAACAAAAGCCATGTGAAAAACTCAATAAAAATTGATTCTCTCTGTCCTCTCTCTCTCTGTCCTTCTTTCTTTAAAAAAAAAATGAAGTAAAAAAAGATAAAGATAGTAGCTTCTGGTGTGCTTCCAGTTGCTGCAAAGTGAGGGCCTTCAAGAGTTGAAAGGTGAGTAGGGGTCTGGCTAAGATATTGTAGTATATTCCTACAGCAGAATATTTCCTAGCTAAAAAATAAAGCAAAACAAAACCAAAACCCAGCAAAGCATGATTAGGGTGGTGGCAAATGCCTGTAATCCCAGCAACTTGGGAGGCTGAGGCAGGAGGATCACAAGTTGGAGGCCAGCCTTGGGCAATTTAGCAAGACCCTGTCTCAAGGAAACAAAAGAAAATAAAACGGGGTGCTGGTGGTGGCAGGGATGTAGTTCAGTGATAGCGTATGCTAGGCATGGCTGACTCTGGGTTGATCTCATGTCACAAAAACACTAAGACTATTGCTGTAAGCTGGAACCATTGCTCAGCAGTTAGGACGCTTGCCTGGCACATCACAACAAAGTGTTGGAGCAACGGAAGCCACGTGAAAAACTAAATAAAATTGATTCTCTCTTTCTCTCTCTGTCCCTCTCTCTTAAAACAAAACGCACACACACACACACACACACCACACACACACTATTGCTGTACGCGTTTTGTTTTTGTTTTTTTTAAATTATTTCAGGTACGGGAGGTTCAACACAGGGATTCCTACATGCTAAACAAATGCTCTACCACTGAATTACATCCCCAGCCCCTTTTATTCATTTGCTTTTTGAGACGGGCTCATTCAGTTGCCAGACTGGCCTCGAACTTGTGATCCTCCTGCCCCAGGCTGCGGAGTAACTGGCATCACAGGTGTGCGCCACTGCTCTTTGTATGTTCTGTATATGGAAGGATCCCTAAGATGTGTGTCACTTAACACGCACGGAGGCAGGCCAGCTGCATACGGTAGGGACAGTTCCTCTGCACGGAGGTGGGCATGGAGCCCAGGGTTACACGCATGCTAGGCTAGTGCTCCACCACTGCGCTCCATCCTCAGCACCCTTCCATTATTTAACCAAAGGCACCTAAAACCGGTGGGCGAGAGGTAGGTGTTGGCCCCGGAGGCGGGCCTGGGCGCCGATACTGGTGTCCCTTTATCGATCTGTTGCTGTCCCCAAAGCCTCGATTCTCTTTAATTAAGACCCCTGAGCTCCAGGCACCGAGCGGGCCGCGGCGCTCTCCGGCAGGCAGCCTCAGTTTCCCCGTGGGTGGGTGGAGATCGAGTCGAGGACCGGCGTCCTCCCGCCCTAGCCTCCTCACTCCCCGGAGCCGGACAGGTGAGTCGCTGCGAGTAAGCAGGGCAAACCGGAAGTTGCCTTGGGGCAGCGGGACAGGAAACGCGGGGACACCAGCCCGGCCTGGCGCGCACTGGGAGACCCTTCCTCCTCCGCGGGACTGCCCCTCGCGGGCGCGGACGGGATCGCGCAGGGGAGGGCGGCTGAGCGGAGGCTCGGAGGGGCGTGGCCATAAGGACTACAGCCAATCACTGGCGTCTCCCGGGGCGCGGGGGCGGGGCGGGGCGGCGTCGTTGCCTGGCGACAGGCTCCCCGCGTCACGGTGGGGCCGGCTGCGGAGCGCGCGCGGCTGGCAGGTGCGCGCGGAGCTCCGGGCCTCTGCGGCCTCCCGCGGCTCCGAACTCTTGCTCCTGCGTAGGCGTCAGAGGAGCGGGTCGCGGGGTCGCCTGCATGCCTCCGGGGGTCTCCCGCGGGCGGCCTGGGAGTCCTTAGTTATTTTTCTTCTTTTTAAAAAATTTAAGCCCTATGAGCACTTCTGCTGATTTCCTTTTCTTCTTTTTCAACGTTTAGGGTTTCCTTTGCAGTTTACTATTCCTTTATTTCCTCCCATGGTCTCCTTCCCAAGGCCGCATCTCTGCATTGCCCTGTCCCTAACCCGGTCCCTCGTTTAGTTGCTTTAATTGGTGTGTTATTTTGTTCCTGCTTCAGACGATGTTCTTTCTAGTTTTCGTTATTCTTTAAGACTGAACTGGCAGGCTAACCTCTGAGAGCAGATCGTGATTTATTTACTAAAGGTGGTGTCCTCTCCTTACTCAAGCTCTGGGCAGCCACCAGGTCCTGGAGTTGACGTGTGTTGAGCGCTTCCCAAGACTGAAGCTTCACTAAACGCCTATGTCCATGACAGTTCATGCTTGTGACAGGCTTTGAGGTAAGTACAGCCCTACACGGGTGGCCTGTGAGGGGGATGCAGACAGCAGGCTGGACTTGTGGAGTTCTTGTATTGTTTGTTTTTTTGGTGGTTCTGGGGCCCTCTAACATTGAGCTATATCCCACCCTTATTTTTTTGTTCTTTTAAGACATTGTGTGTCTAAGTTGCCCAGGCTGGCCTTGAACTTGTCATCCTCCTGCCTTAGCCTCCTGAGTAGCTGGGATTGTGGCTGTGTAAATTTAAAAGTTTTGTCATCAATTGTAAAAACTCAGGACATTTCACATAGAAATCAAATTCTTGCCAGGTGTGGTGACATATAATTCTAGTCACTGGCGAGGTTGGGGAGGAGGATGGTAAGTTGCAGGCTAACTGGGCAACTTACTGAGACTCTGTCTCAAAATAAAAAAAATTTAAAAAAGAGCTGGGACTGCGTCTAAGTGGTAGAGTACTTGTCTAATATATAGAAGGCTGTGAGTTCAAGGTCCCCACAAAAAAAGAAGAAATTGAATTCTTTTTTGACTTCTCTTGAAAAATGTTCAGACTTTGGCAATATGGTTCGTGACTGCTCCTTCCAAGCAAAACATGATTTTGGATATCCCTGAAGCTCCTTTGCCCTCCTGTCTTAGGTCCAGCCACTGCTCATTTATGGAATTATCTGCTTCCTGGAGCATTACATTTTTTATGACTGCTGCACTTACTGCCTCACTTTCCCCCTGGTGCCTTTCTGAACTCTTTCAGGGCTACAATTCCCACACAGCAACTATAGTAACCCTCTCTCCCAGACCTGCTAGATCCTAAAGCCAACAGTGGAAGGAATTCCTCTCATTCCCAAGAAAGAGTTAATATCTAGCATATAGTAGGTGCTCAATGAATGTTCTACAATCAAATAAATGCTCAGACTTCATTTAGTCTGGGTGATCTCATGGCAGGAGCCAAGCCTCTAGGTTTCTCTCCCCTGCAGGACACCTGAACTGGTCCCTTTTGCTGGTAAAGAAATTGTGCCCTGGAATCAGGACACACCCTCAGATTTTGGACTTCATGGTCTCCTGGGATCGCGTGGGGTGACATGGTCCTCTCCAGTAGCCAATCCCGTACCCTGGACAATCAGCTCTGCTCCTCATTGGCACTCTGAATACAGTCATCTTTTCCAGATCCCTCTTTGACTTTGTTTTAGTTTAGAGTCGTCTCTGACTTGACAAGTGTTGACTTTGGTTACAGCTTTGCTGTCCCTCTTCACCCTGAGGTTTAAAATACCTGGAAATACTAACTGGAGACAAATACAAGGGTAAATTTTCTTTCTTCAAGTTGGCAGTAGAATCAAATCAAATCCCAGGGCCTCTTAAATATATGTGACTCCAAGAATGGAGTTGCAAACTCAGATGCTACAAGGGAGGAAGTGTGAACTATGACCACCTAGGAGGCAGGCTGTGAGTGTAAGGAATATGGGTCCAGTGTCGCCAAATGTTCTGATTTTATGAGAACTCTGCTAATTTTTAGATGATGATGATGATGATGATGATGATGATATTGAAGATTTAACCCTGGGACACTTCACCATTGAGCTACTCCCCCAGCCCTTTTTGTTTTTTATTTTGAGACAGGCTCTTCCTAAGTTGTTTAGGGACTCACTGAGTAGCTGAAGCTGGCTTGGAGGCTGTGATCCTCCTTGTCTCAGCCTCCCAAGCCTCTGGGATTACAGGCGTGCACCACCACCCCCTGATATGCTAATTTTTAAATGTTGGAAAGTAAGTTTAGAAAATTAAATCTGGCAAGCCCACACAGCACACTCGTGAACTGGTACAGGGCAGTAGCACTGGTCTTGCTGAGTGAAGCAGACGGTCTGAGAGGCGAGTTAAAGGAGGCAGGCCCAGGGTCATCTGGAGGGACCTTCCTGGAGGCAGACTCCAGGCCTGGGACCCACCCCTTTCCTGACACCCCATGCTCTGCCTAGCAAGTAAGGCACAATCACTGTCCTCTCCGATTTGGGCCTGGTTCCTAGGGTCTGAAGGCAAACAAAACCTGAAGGATGCATCTGGAACTGTCAGGGGTGTCTGAGGATCTGGGTCCCTGGACAGCTGAGTCAGGCCTCTTTACCTCTGTCTCTGAGCTGGAGTAGGTCTGGAAAAATCAGATTTATTCCACCTCTTGCCAGCTGTAGCCATCAGGATGGGCTAGGGTGGTCCCAGCTTATTTCCTTGGTTCACTCTTTGGGAGAGAGAACTCTGTGCCTGTGTTGGAGGGACCCAGAGGACCTGCTGATCTGGGGAGCCATAATTGAATCCTGGGGCCCCAGGGAAGTGCTGTGTACTGCACAGAATGGCCTCTCCCCTCCATCCTGCAAGGTGCTGCTCCTTCAAGGGGGACTGCAATGCTGTCTTTGAAACAGCAGATATCAGAGTCTTTCCAAATCACATCATCCGATTTTTCCGTTTCAGTGTCCCTGATTTGTGGGCATCGCAGATATGTGCTGGGTGAAATAATTGTCTTTAGTAGGCATTGCTGCTCCAGGAGTTACCTTCCTGCCAAGAGCAGGTGCAGCCAGCACTCATGACCCCAGACACGGAACCGTCAAAGCTGGGAACCCTGTAGGGCTGCCGCTGTGTGGGGAACGGGATCTGGAAGGGACTTCCTGTTGTCCCTAATCCCAGTCTCCGCCCGGCTCCCCTGCCTGCCCAGTGCTGACTGCAGAACCTCCCCTCCCTGGGGAGGGGGCTCCACTGCCCCAGGTGCCCCCTCTCCCTGCCTTGGCCTCGGTGAGGAGGAAGTGCTGGGGAAGGTGCCTGGATCCCGAGACTGGCACAGGTGACCAGATTGCAGGAGGGGACCCGGTCAAAGGTGGAAGGCTTTGGGCTGGCAGGAGAGAAGGGGGCTGGGTTTGGGAAGGAGAAGGACATTGTCCAGCAGACCTCGGGCAGGATGGACACCCCAACGCTGGTGGTTGCATCTTCAGGGCAACTGCTGAGAGTGGGCAGGTTGACTTCTGGATGCCAGGCGGGGCTTCTAGGCAGGTGGGGCACAGAGTGAATGTCCTGGGGTCAGTGGGCCTGAGTTCTACTGACTGTGACAGGTGGGGCCTCACCAGGACCTGCTTTGTAGGGTCTCTCAGAATTTTTTGCCCCTGATGACATGAAGTGCCATTCCAATGTGGTCCCTACTTTCCCTGAGCAGATTGCACCAAAACGTGGGGTCTTGCTCCAGCAACAAAGGGCACAGTACACAGTAGCATTTTTTTTTGAAAGGAGGAAGCTAAGAACATCATAGGAAAGTGGGACCCCTGAATAGGGTCTAGCAGACCGAACTTCCACGTGGAACCGGGGAGCTCTGTCCAGCTTGGAGATTTTCAGGGCACTTTGGAGGTGGCTGATTTCTTTCTGCTCTTCCAGGCTCATGGGCAGAAGCAGGAGGGGGCTTGGCCAGCAAGTGGGAGAAACAACTTGCTGTTCTTGCTAGCTCCCAAACAGAAGATGTCTGCAGATGGTGAAAGTGTCCAGGCTGCTGAGAGGAAGGAGAGAGCCCAGGAGGTATGATGGGTTCTGGGGGCAGAGGTGTGCATGGGAGGAGCTGGGGCAGGAGGATCTTCCAAGTGGGGTGTCTGGGCCAAAGGGTGAGTCTGACTCCCTGTGGTGCAGGGCTGGTAGGTGGGGGCATCCGGCAGGGGGTTTTGGAGAGGAGGTGGCATGATGGGAAATACCCTCCATCTGGCATTTACAGTGTAGCTGTTTTGCTTTGCCCATTGAATTCTGTAGTCATTGGGCTCACCAAATGGCAGGGGTGCTCTGTGGGGTCCCCCAGTGAGGTTTTCTCTGAACGGTGCCCACTTGTTCTACTCTCTACTTCCTTCTCCTGAGCTGCGGGACCAGTCCTGTCATCTGTGAAATGCAGACTGTGTGCCTGTCTTTCCCTGTCTCAGCAGGCCCTGGGCGGCTCAGAGCAGCTGAAGGGCGTGAGTGTCCTCTGTAAGCAGCTGTCAGCTCCTAACCGTTCTTGTGACGTGCAAGGAGATCCGCCATGGCTGGAGCCCAGGTCAGAGGGTGTGCATCCTCTGGCCTGGTGCTGCAGTGGTTAAACGAAAGATGCACGTCGGAATTAGGGCTGCTGTTTCCATGCCACTGTTGAGTGGCCCTTCGTGACAGCTTTTTAAGTGTGCCTTGAACCCATCAAGCCTCGCTCGTCAACATTCTCTGTTGAGACTGGATTCTGTCAAGTGCACACAGGGTATTAATAATAATTATCCACAGACTTCCAGAGTGGGTGGCACTCTCACCTGTGACTGTCCCTCGTGACTGCTGTAAGCAGGCAGCAGAGCAGCTGGGCCTCAGAGGCCACCACCCTGGCACTGTGACAGCTGGCCTGAGGGTCTTTCCCTTCAAGAGCGGAGCACACACCGGGCAGGGTAGGAGGCAGGGATGGGTGTGAGTTCCCATGCTGCAGGTGGCCTTGAGGACTACCAGGGTCCTCAGTGAGAGGCAATGTCTTGCCCAAAGCTTCCCAGAGGCTGATTGTGAGCCTTCGTCTAATCCCTGGGCCTTGCTGTGTTAGCTTCCTACGACTGCTGCCACAAGTCCCTACTGACAGGGTGGCCCAAGACAAGCAGGATTTGTCCTCTGTCAGCTGGGCCAGGCTTCCTACAAAGATTTGGGGTCGGGGAGAGACCCTTCCCTCTCCCCAGCTTCCTGTCGCTCCTGGTGCCGCTTGGCTCAAGAGTTGCTCCACCTCTGCTTCCTTTTCCTTTGTGTCTTCTTCGGACTGAACCCAGGGGTGCTGTAGCACTGAGTTGCACCCCCAGCCCTTTTTATTTTTATTTTGAGACAGGGTCTTGTTGTGTTGTTAAGTTGCCCAGGCTGACCTCAGTTGCCATCTTACCTCAGCCTCCTGAGTTGCTGGGATCACAGGCGTGTGCCCCTGCACTCAGCTGCGTCTTCTACTCTTTTTTAAAGAGAGGGAGAGAGAGAGAAAGAGAGAGAGAATCAATTTTATCTAGTTTTTCATGTGACCTGTGTTGCTCTGACACTTCATTGTGTATGTGGTGCTGGGGTTCGAACCCAAGTGCGGTAACTTCTGAGCCACTGCTCCAGCCCCATGTCTTCTACTCTTTTTTTTTTTTTTTTTTTTTTTTAAGAAAGAAAGAGGGACAGTGAGAGAGAGAGAAAGGGAGAAACAACTTTATTTTAGTTTTTCACATGGCCTTAGTTGCTCCAACACTCAGTTGTGTACGTGGTGCTGGGGTTTGAACCTGGGTCCTCGTGCTTGCCAGGCAAGCACCGAAACCACTGAGCCACTGCTCCAGCCCCGTCTTCTACTCTTATAAAGACCTAAGTCATCGAATTTAGGTTCCACCCTAAGTCCAGTATGATTTCGTCTTGAAATCTTTATTTATTTTTTTTTAAGAAATGGAGACAATGAGAGAGAGAGAGAGAAAGAGAATCAATTTTATCTAGTTTTTCATGTGGCTTTTGTTGCTCTGATACTTCATTGTGTATGTGGTGCTGGGTTTCGAACCCACGTTTTTGTGCATTGCAGGCATATGTGGTAACCACTGAGCCACTGCTCCAGCCTGAGATCCTTACCTTGATTGCTTCTGTAGAGTCCCATCTTCTAGCCTCCTTCAATCCTCAGTACTGCAAAAGCAACAAGCACCAAAAAACCTTTTTTCCAAGTAAGGTCACATTCTGAGGTGCAGAGTAGACGTGGGTCATGGGGGAACATTATTCGACTCAATCCACTTGACTTTCTCATGTCTTAAACAGCAGCGCTCACTGCTCTGGGCAGCATGCAGCTCAAGTTAGGAGCAGGTGCTGGCTGCAGGGCAGCTTGCCCACCTGCCCTGCAGCCGGGACTTGACAAGTCTTGCTTCTCTTGCTGCCCCGTCCTTCCTGGGCTGAGCCAGCCAGAGAAAGCAAGGTTAGCCCTTGCATGAGGGTGCACTCTGCCAGCTGGGTGCTGATGGGGCTGTCATTCCTAGGTCCTAGGTCATGTGCATTCCTGTCAAGAAATGCTCTCTGGGCTGGAGGAGAAAGTACCACACATTAAGATGGAGCCAGAAGAGCCGCGCCCTGAGGGGACATCACAGGAGGACAGGGCTCCAGGTGCACGGGGCTGGGTGCCCCTAAGTCCTGTCCCTAAGGAGAAAGTGCTCTTCCTGTCTGGGGGAGGTAGGAGAGGGATATAGACAAGGTGCCTGGGCTCTGCCTGGGTAGGGTGAGAGTGCTTAACCTGGGAAGGGACCCAGATGTCTACCAGGGCATTTGCCAGCCTGTCTTCTTGGGGTGGGTTGGGGGTGCAGTTTGAGGTGGCTAGGGGAGCAGCAGGCCTGGCATTGAGCTAGCCACCCTGAGGACCCTTCTCCTCCCTCAGCCCTCCCCTCCTCCTGGATCCCCATGCTTTCCCGCGAGGGGAGGACCAGAGACCGGCAGATGGCCGCCGCGCTTCTCACTGCCTGGTCGCAGGTGAGTGTCTCTGCCTTTCTCTTGGACCCCTCTCCTGCCTGCCCCCGAGTGGAGGCAGGACACTTCCCCACATGTGAGGTCAGGACCCCCAGCCTCGCCACTTGGAGCGGAACCTGCTCTCAGGACTCGGTGCCGTGCTGCTGGACTCTGAGTACCATTGTCCAGGCTTGGGTCCCTTGGTCACCTGGCCATGGCTGGAGGAAGAGCAGAAGTGGAGAGATGGGTCTCTGGTTTGTGAATCTTTCTTTGGGGTCTGAGCTGAGGAGATCCTGAGCTTTGGTTGTGATTCCTAATAGTCCTGTTTTGTTTTTGAAACCCGCCCCCTCCACCCCCCCCAAAAAAAAAGCCATTCTTGTTTGGATGTTACAGCCAACCATCAGATTGAAGGGGTGGCCTCCCTGGAGGCAGCAGTGGGAGGTCGCGCTCTGGCCCTGTGTCTTGATGTCATTGTGTGCTCCACTGTACCCATGGCACACCCAAAACAGCAGCCTTGTGTCATTTCAGATGCCAGTGACCTTTGAGGATGTGGCTCTGTACCTCTCCCGGGAGGAGTGGGGACGTCTGGACCACACACAGCAGAACTTCTACAGGGACCTGCTACAGAAGAGAAATGGACTGGCCTTGGGTAAGGGCTCGCCTGCCACGTGGTCATCCAGCTTCCTGAGCCCGGCTGTCCTGCTGCCTCCTCCCACTCACCCCCACCTCTTGTCCTGCTCCTTTCCCCCACTGTTCCATAGGCAGTGCTGTTCCATGGAACCCTGCACACGACTGGAATCCTCGCCTCTGCTAGAGTGCTGGCCTAAGCTCAGGGCTCTTAAGCTCTGAAAATGCGGCCAGAGCAGTTGGGTTTTCTATTTTTCATTTTTTTTTTTTTTCAAAGAGAGAGGGACAGTGAGAGAGACAGAGAAAGAGAGAAACAACTTTATTTAGTTTTTCACATGGTCTTAGTTGCTCCAACACTTAGTTTTCTACATGATGCTGGGGTTTGAACCCGGGTCCTCGTGCTTGCCAGGCAAGTGCCGAACCACTGAGCCATAGCTCCAGCGCATTTGTTTATTTTTTTAAGGAGAGAGAGTTAATTTCATTTTTTCATCTGGTTTTTGCTTTTTCTCCACATATATGTATGTGGTGCTGGGGATCAAACTCGGGTCCTTGCACATGCCAGGCCAAGTGCTCCGCCATTGAGCCACCTCTTCATTTCCTTCACCTTCTCTCAGCTCAGATTGGGGTTTGAGCAGCCCTGGCTGGCGGCTGCTGTCCTGGACGCTGCTGATCTGAGGATTCCGCTCCTCTTCTGTTCTTTCATAGCACTAACTCATCCCAGTCTTCCTTCTCCAAGCCCCGGCTTTGCAGATGTCTGCAGAGAACCTGGCTCCAGGTCCATGGGCTGCTCACCCTGGTGGATCATGATACCAGCTAACCTCTCAGGCCTGCAGACCCCACAGTGTCACGTCTACCCCAGGCGCCCTAGGAGCACGTGCTGCTCAGAGGGCTTGGCTCCCTTGGTTTCTCTGATGGCAGCTGTTTTGCTCCTCAGTTTCAGACTATTTTTCTTGACAAAATTGGATGAGGTCTTGTCTTTTTGGTTTTCTTTTAGAGAGAGAGAAGAGGAGTGAATTTTATTTTTTCATCTGGTTCTTATTTTTCTAACAGTTAGCTGTGTATGTGGTGCTGCGGTTCAAGCCTGGGTCATCATGCATGCCAGGCAAGTGATCCAACCACTGGCTGAGCCACCACTCCAGCCCTTCACTGTCTTTCCTGCAGTCAGTCACCGCAGCCAAGGCACACCAGCTAGTCCAGGTGCAATCGGGGCCTTTGGAGACTCCACCCTTGACTTCAGTGGTGGCCGTCCACCCTGCAGGGTCACGGCAGTCACCCTCTCTCCTAATCACCTCAGGGTCACGCCAGTCACCCTCTCTCCTAACAACCACAGGGTCACGACAGTCACCGTCTCTCCTAACCACCTCAGGGTCATGCCAGTCACCCTCTCTCCTAACGATCTCAGGTTTGCACACCACCTTTGTTAACATTCCTCAGGGCCAGACCAACAAGTCCAGGTGAGTCCTGGGAGATCAGGGGGAACTTAGCTCCCATTTGCAGTGCCAAGGCAGGCCTCGCAGAGGCCCTAACCCACTCCATTGGCCCAACAAATTCCTTTCCTCACATGGGTCTGAGAGTCAAGGCCCCTCTGCTTTTACTTGATCAAAATTCCCAGGACCTCTCACGGCAGGAAATTGGCAGCTGGGCCCTTTGGTCTCTTGAATTCTTGGTTTTCAGTGTACCTGGCCTCTTGCCCCAGGCCCTCCTCCTGGTCCTCTCTGCACCCTCCTGTCCTCCCACACTCATGCAGGTTCAGGTGAGACAGTGCTGGCGACTTAGGCCACTGGGTGCACTGCTTGGAGGCTGTGATGAGGAAGTCCTCAGAAGCTCAGCTCCCCCCCTTCAAATTCTGAGGCAGTTTTCAGGAAAACAGGACTCGGTGTTGACTCAGCAATGAGAAAAGTATAGCTGGCTGCTACCCTGAAAGGGAATGGAAAGGGTTTTTTTTTAAGGTGTTGGGGTTTAAATCTAGGGCCTCTTACATGTTAGACAAGTGGCTTTTTTGGTCATTGTTGTTGGCTTTTTTTTTTTTTTTTTTTTGTATTGGGAGTGAAGCCAGGGGTTCTCTATCTCAGAGCTACATGCCTGGCCTTTTTTGAGACAGGGTCTCACTAAGTTGCTGAGGTTGGCCTCAAACATACACTTGCGATCCTCCTACCTCAGCCTCTCTTTTTGCTGGGATTGCTGGTGTGAACCCCCACATTCAGTTTGTACCATTATGCCTGGCGCCAGCCCTTTTTGAAATTTTTGTTTGGAGACAAGGTCTTAAGTTGTGCAGATTGGCCTTGAACTTGCAAACCTGCTGCCTCTCCCTCGGTAGTTGGGACTGAAGGTATATCTGTCCTAAAGGTATTTTTTTTATTTGTTTAGTACTGGGAATAGAAGCCAGAGGTTCTACCATTGACTTATATTCCCACACCCCATTTTAAATTTAAATTTCTGTTTTGTTTTGTCTTGCTCCATTGCTGGGGTTATCCTGGAACTTGCATTCTCTTGCTTCAGCCTGGGTCACTGGGATTACAGGTGTCAGCCACCACACCCTGCCTAGCCTAACAGAATTATTTTTCCGTACCAGGGATTGCACCCAGAGGCACTTGCCCAGGGGCTTGCTAAATTGCTTAGGACTCCCTGCCTTCGCCTCCCTCTCTGGGATTACGGGCTGTGCCACCAGGCCTGCTCGCTAAAGAGATTTTTGAGTGCACATTATTTTGCCCCGTGTTTCCTGAGCCTCACCTCTTTTACCCCATCAGTTTTTGGAGGGAAGCTGTCTATAGCTGGGCAGCCCCGGAAATTCTCTGCTGAACGTTCTTTTTCTGGGCAGGGTTTCCCTTCAGCAGGCCTCTCTGGCCCCCGCAACTGCAGGGAAAGGGCGAGGCCGCCAGCTGCAGCCGGCAGACAGGAGTTGAGAAGGAAGAGAAGAAAGGGCCTGGTTCAGGTGAGGGGCGTAGTTCAGGAGAGGGGCGTGGTTCGGGTGAGGGGCGTGGTTCGGGTGAGGGGCCTGGTTCAGGCGAGGGGCGTGGCATGTGCCTTGATCTGGGGAAGGGCCATTTGCGCTGTCATTCCCTGGTGCCCCTTGTCGATATGGGTTTTTTGTGGGTTCAGGGCCACGAGAGGGCTCCTCCCTAGAAGGCGACTCTTGGCTCCAGGTGTCCCCTGGGTCCTCTTCCCTTTTCCTATCTCCCAGAAGCCGGCCCCCTGCATCTTTAGCTCTGCCTCCCCCACCTTCTGGGGCCCTTCCAGAAGCCTCTCTCTCTGGAAACCCTCTCTCTCCAGGAGCCATGGAGATGGGGAAGGAGGTGCCAACCCCGTCCATGGGAGCCCTGGGGGACGTGAAGCCCTTGCGAACCAGGGCCGGGTGGGCCGCCGGGGCTGTCCCACAGTGCGGGCAGCAGGGAGCCGGTGGTTGGAGCGTGCGGTCAGCCAGAGATACCGGACAGCCAGCTCCCGGGGACGCCAGAGAGCCGAAGTCAGCGCACCCCGACACCCCTTCCGCCAAGGCCCTGGAGGGCCATGAGCCAGAGAAACCCAACGAGGAAGAGAAGGGCTCCCTGGAGAGCGGGGAGGAGGGCAAGAAGACCTACAAGTGCGAGCAGTGCGGCAAGGGCTTCAGCTGGCACTCGCACCTGGTGACGCACCGGCGCACACACACGGGCGAGAAGCCCTACGCCTGCACGGACTGCGGCAAGCGCTTCGGCCGCAGCTCGCACCTCATCCAGCACCAGATCATCCACACAGGGGAGAAGCCCTACACCTGCCCCTCTTGCTGGAAGAGCTTCAGCCACCACTCGACGCTGATCCAGCACCAGCGTATCCACACCGGCGAGAAGCCCTACGTGTGTGACCGCTGCGCCAAGCGCTTCACCCGCCGCTCGGACCTGGTCACGCACCAGGGCACCCACACTGGCGCCAAGCCGCACAAGTGCCCCATCTGCGGCAAGTGCTTCACACAGAGCTCGGCCCTGGTCACCCACCAGCGCACCCACACTGGCGTCAAGCCCTACCCGTGCCCAGAGTGCGGGAAGTGCTTCAGCCAGCGCTCCAACCTCATTGCGCACAACCGCACGCACACGGGCGAGAAGCCCTACCACTGCCTCGACTGCGGCAAGAGCTTCAGCCACAGCTCGCATCTCACCGCCCACCAGCGCACCCACCGCGGCGTGCGGCCCTATTCCTGCCCGCTCTGCGGCAAGAGCTTCAGCCGTCGCTCCAACCTTCACCGACACGAGAAGATCCACACCACTGGGCCCAAGGCCCTGGCCATGCTGATGCTGGGGGCGGCAGCAGGCGCTCTGGCTTCACCCCCACCTGCACCCACCTAGGGGGAGGGCCGTGCACCCAGGGCAGCTGGGACAGTCCCATTGAAGATAGGGCCCTGGGGAGGAGCAACAGCCTTAGTGTGGTGGTGGGAGCCCAGGGGCAAGGGAAGGGAGCTGGGAGGTACAGGCACTGGGTGGGGTAAGGCAACACAGGAGGAGCTGGGTGAGAAGGCCAGGCGCTCTGTTGCAAATTAAAGGCCTTGGAATTCAAGCAATGGACTACTTCTCTGTCTCCTGAGGGTGGGGGCTCCTTGGCCAACTAGGTGTCCTCATTCAGACATCCCTGAGTCACCTGCGCTTGTCTTGGACACTGCTTATCCTCCCCAGCCTTGACTAGGTTTGGGGTCCCTTTTGCCAGAGCCATCCCAGAACATTGGAATAAATCTATGAGCAAAGGCTTCCAAGTGCAGACAGTTTTCCAAGCCTGAAAGCAGCCAGTCACTTCTGTAACTGTCGGCCACTGGAGGGGCTGTGTGCTGCCATCATCATGTCACAAGGATGTTCACTGCCAGCTAATCCTTGGACTATTCTCTGGCTCCTCTCTTTGGGAGGTGGGAGCAGGACAGAGCTACCCTGGAAATTTCTGCTCAGTGTGACCTGCTTGGCTCCATCTCCTCTCTCAGGCACTGTGGCTGAGTTTTGTGATTGGGCTTTTCCTTCCTTCAGGCCCTGCCTGTGATCCGGGGAGGATTCCTTACTTACCAGGGACCACTTTGCCTCCTGGTCCATTATGCACCTGCTGCCATGTCTCTGCTGCTTCTTACCTACTTGGCCTCCTAGTATATGTCCTTTCTAATTTGTCCTACCTGTCTGCCTCCCTCTAGTTTAGTCCTGGTTTTCTCCTTTTAACCTCCGTAGCTTCTACTTCCCATTCTACCTTTTTCCTGGAAGGAGTAGGTTCAACCTATTATGGTATACTTGTGGGCTCAACTGCTAAGCTAACATTCAGCTTCAATACCAACTGACCATGAGACAATGTGTCTGCATCAGGGAGGCCACAGAGATCCCACCTGTTCTTGAATCATGGGGCCACCAGGGTAGCCAAAGCCCTGGTTTGCTCCCAGCTCCTAAGAGCTGCAATGGTTTGGAAAAGATGGCTAATAGGCGGCCAGTTGTTCAGCAGCTGTTCCACCAGGCATGGGGCCTCCACTCTCTCTTGCAACTGAGTGGATTTTATCATCTCAATTTTATGAGGACACAGGCTAAGAGAGAAGTTCAGTCACTTATCCAAAATCATGTAACCAGAGAGCAGGAAATTGGTGCCACACTCACATCTGATGTTTCATGTATTTTATTTATTTTGCAGTAGGGCCTTGTGCATGCTAGGCAAACTCTCTGCTGCTAATATACATCCACAGTCCTTTTTAATTTTTAAGACGGTCTTGCTAAATTGCCCAGACTGGCTTTGAACTTGAGATTCTTCTGGTTCAGCCTCTGGAGTAATTGGGATTACAGGCATGTGCCACTGCACCTACTTGGTGTTTTCTTCTGCAAGAAGAAACTTATTTCCATGTGCCCCTGTTTACTGTCTAGTAAGTGCGTCATATTATGAGGCAGGACTGTCTTTAACAAGAGACCACTCAACAGTCTTTTTTTTTGAGAGGGAGAGAGAGAAGCAATTTTATTTAGTTTTCATGTGGCTTTCATTGCTCTGACACTTCATTGTATATGTGGTGCTGGGGATTGAATCCGTGTCCTTGCGCATGCCAGGCAAGTACTGTAACCACTAAGCCATTGCTCCAGCTCCACACTCAATAGTCTTGTCAGGACATTGGACTCAACTGGACATGGGTGTGACCTTGAGCATGCATGTCGTCAGCTGGATACAGATGAGCTGCTGACTGGTGGAGCCCAGGCAGGGCTTGGTGGGATCTGGGTTAGGGTTGCTGGCATGAATGATTAAATTAGATGGTTATTTCTCAAAGAAGCCAGAAAGAAAGATTGGTTCCTTCAGCTTGTTCTCATAGTTCTAGTCACTGTGATTGCTGTGAGGGGCTGAGGGAGGCTTGTAAAACAGTTGCTCTTAGGGAGGTTTTTTTTGTTTGTTTTTGTTTTTGTTTTTGTACTAGGTATTGAACCCAGAGGTACTACATCACATCCCCAGCCATTTTTATTTTTTTTAATTTTAGGACAGGGTCTCCCTAAATTGCTTAGGGCCCTGCTAAATTGCTGAGGCTGGCTTTAAACTTGTGTTCCTCCTGCCTCAGGCTCCTGAGCCACTGGGATTACAGGCAAGCACCACCGTGCTCTGCCTAGGGAACTTCTTTTTTAGTGGAGAGACACAGGTGGGGAGGAGACTTGTTAAAATGACACTGGAAGTTGTCCTCCCTTGTTACAGTGGCTTCGCACAGATAGGTCTCACTTGCACTGTGGGTATTGCCTACTTTGAATTCATTCAGTTCTTCAGGTTGTGCGGCTGGCCTGTTGGGGACCAGGTGTCAGAACCTGAGGCAGCCAGAGGGCTGTGTAGTGATTGCTGAAGTCATTTACAACCTTCACTCTGGCCTCTAGGGAGCTCAGAGATCACAGTGTCCAGGAGAAACATTTCCCCTCCTGTGGCAGAGTGCAGAGGGATGTGGTTTAAGGGCCCCATGGATAGTACCTGCGCATCACTTCTGCTGATGCTCCGTCCCCTGCTGCCCAGATACCGACTTAGAGGCCACGGTTCTGGGACCGTTCTGGCAAGAGTATGTTAAGAGTGGAAGGTGGCACTTTGGAAAATAATTGACAAGAGCAAATAAGACTGAGGAGGCAGTTGGGGTTGTTTCGTGGAGGGGCCTCTAGTGTCAGACTGAAGCGTGCTTGTACAGTTGGGCGGGTGAGCGGGGGTTGGGGGAGGCTAGCGGGGGTGTTGGGGGGAGGCCAGGGAAGGGGCTTGGTTTCCGGGTAGAGGATGAGGGGGCTGAGAGCCCCGGCCTGGCTTGCGCTCACATCCTACAGTCCAGCTTCTTTGCCACTACAGAATGCCACCTGCCTGGTTTACCGCTGACCTGCGACGTGAGGAGGAGGCTGAGGACAGAGGGAGCAGAAGGTTTCCATCTCAGCTCCCCAGCCTGGGCCATAAGCCTCCGCGTCCGGGCCTAGCCTAGGACAGTTCCTGGGTGGGGCCGGGCCAGGCGGTTAAGTCCACAAGCTCCGCCCAGCCCGGTTCCCCAGTTGCCTGGCCTTTCTTAACTGGAGGCCACGCCCTCTCTACCCTCAGCCAAATTGGTCAGTTCGGCGACTACAGCCGAACTGACCAATCACAGCTAACGCTTGTGCCCGCCGCGGCCGTTTCCGGGGCAACAGTTCGAGGCTCCGCCTGGAACCGCTTGGGTTTCCATTGTCCGGCGATGGTTGCCCGAGGGACCAAAGACTCGGGTGCTGGATGCCTTGTTTTGCCGGCGATCTCCAAGCCCTCACAGTCGGCCCTGCCACCAGTTTCCGGAGCCAACTACCGAGATGCTGGGCTGGGGGCGAGGGTAGAGTCTGGGACCTTCCGGCTTCGCTCAGCCACTTCCGGCCTCGGCGACCGCCTGCGGATCTTCGGTTGCGTTGGAGTCCTGGCAAGACCTGCCCGCCGTGCAGCACCTTCCCGGCAGAGCAGCCCAGGGTGCTTTCGCGGGGAGGCGGGCGTGGGTGCGGCCATGAAGGAAAATGTGGGCGTCTTCCGCGGAGCTGGCGAAACGAGCGGACGGGCGGGAGGAGGGGGCGTGCTCTGCGTGAGGTGTTGGTGCAGAGCAGCCCGGAAACGTTAACCACAGGGGCTCTGTTACCTTATCTCCATTATTTTTCAAGTATGAAATGAATTATTCCATTTCAGATCTTCTGCTAGCAGTTGAGGAATAATCTACGAAAACGCTAGGCAAGATCCTTGGCTTTGTCCGCGGAGGAGAGTGACAAATGGAAGTTACACATACCTTAATTACTAGTAGTGGCAAAGGCCATAAGGAAAGGAAGCAGAGGCTGGAGCGGTGGCTCAGCAGTTACAGTCCATGCCTAGCATGCGCGAGTCTGCGTGTTCGAACCCCAGCACCACCTGCTCAACCAGCGTTAGAGCAAAGCCGCATGAAAAACTAAAAACTTATTTCTATTTAAAAAAAAAAAAAAGAGGATGGTAGGAACTTCCCCTTCCGGGAAGGAGACACTTAAACTGAGACTTGAAGGCTGAGAAAACAGCAAAGGGAATGGGAGAAATAAAGGTCATGACTGGAGATTGGAGTTGCAGATGAAATGACATCCCTGTCTCCTGAATCCACTTTTGTACTAATTTTGTATTAGGTATGGGTCCAAACAGGAGAGGAAACAGTGATTTGAACAGGGAAATTTATGGATTATTAATAGTGAAGGGGTTACATTCAGATTAAACAAAAGAAAAAAAAAGAGTTGATAAGGATTCCTCTAAGTCATAGGGTCACAGCAGATAACAAGAGCCACACCCTAGGGCTGAGTTGGAGCACTCAAGAAAGAGGCTTTCCCTGCCCCTGGACTGAGACCCAAAGAGTGGAGTGGGCATGCTTGTGGCTCACTGGAAGGTAGGGGATGTCTGTTATGCTGCATAGGTGGAACTTGGTGGACATCTGCCTTTCAGGTGGTAAAATAGAAATGTCTCCTCAGATACCTGTCGTCTGCTACAAATCTAATGAAGGGGACTGTGGGGAAAGGTGCTCTCTGCTCTGCTGCCATGTGTTGCAGGGACCAGGCATTGGAGGTGTACATTTTCACACTGTGGGAGCTGCTGCTACAGAACCTCCCAGGCTTGTGCTGGGAAACCCTTGGATGTTGCAGAAGCCTGCCTAGTACACACACCAGAATCCGGAAGAGAGATCCCACCCTCCTACAGTGTCTAGTGTCCTCTACTGACAAAGCTTAACATCATGCTGGTTGGCAAAGGAAAAAAAAAAAGAGGCCAGATGCACTTTACTTATAGAGTAGGTAGGTAATTGAAGGACAGTTTTGAAGCTGGGACATACAGACAACTGCAACAGTTATCTCTGTTATCATTCATCTATAGCAGTCTGTCAAGCCCACTATATAACATCCATTTACCAGCCATTGGAACTAAGAACCATTAGTCTGCTGGGCTGTATGGCCCATAAAGCGGAGCAACCAAAAACGAACATATTTACATCATTTCAAAATGGGTCACTCAGGCTGGGTGAGGTGCTGCATGCCTGTAATCCCAGTGACTCCAGAGGCTGAGGCAGGAGAATTGCAAGTCTGAGACCAACCTCAGCACTTTAGTGAGACCCTAAGCAACTTAGCAAGACTCTATCTCAAAATTTAAAAGAAAATATTTTTTTAAAAAAAGGATTGGGGGTGTTGCTTAGTGGTTAGTACTCCTGGGTTTAATCAGGGCTTCTGGATTCAATCCCTGGCACTGAAAAAAAAAAAAAAAGACAATAAGAGCAAAATGTGAGTATTTTTGTAGAGAGACTGGTTGTCTCATGGAACTTGTGGATCTCAGGCAAGACCTGGGACCAAGGAACCTGCTCCAGTCTCCATTGCTCCTACCTGCTCCCACAGGCCACTCCCTGTGTAGGCACTCTTATTCACCGATCTTGTGACTAGAAAACCAGTGTCTGTCAGGTCTACAGTGTGGCCACACAAGAGAAGTGAGACTGGAATTTGCCCCTAGTCCCAGTTCTAGATTCCAGGTAGAGAGGAGTTAGTGGACTCAGTCTGTGTCAAACAACCCATCTTTTTTCTTCAAAGGCAGTTCATTTTTTAGGGCAAAATCATGGGATGCAAATGTGGCTATTGGGGATCCTGGGAAGGATGTGGTGAGGAGTGGAGGGGCTCATGCAGGCTGACAGGCTGAGCAGGCACTTCAAGAGGCACTTTATTTTTTATTTTTTTTTTTGAGAGAAGGACAGTGAGCAAGAGAGACAATTTGTATTGAGTTTTTCACATGGCCTTCGTTGCTCAGACACTTAGTTATGTACGTGGGTGCTGGGTTTCGAACCCATGTACTTGCGTATGCCGGGCAAGCACCATAACCGCTGAGCCACCTCTCCAGCCCTCAAGAGGCACTTTGTAAATTCAAAGCACAATATCCTTCCTGAACTTGCAACCCAGGAACATAAACAGTCTCTGAAGCTCCAACCGTGTACCAGCAATAGCCTCCCATCCCAGGACCAGGTTCAAATAATGCTGGCTCCAGCATTGCCCACTGCCTGCCATTGTGGAGAGACACCCATGTTTCCACACAGGTGCTTCCTGCTGACCTGGAGGCCCTTGGTCACCTTCCACAGCACCTGATGTACACAGCTATGCTCTCCCAATAAGTGCCGCTCAAGCCAGCGCCTCTACAAACTCCAGGCATCGTCCAACATGCTAAGGCAGAAACACACCATGCTTTTTTACAGTGCAAAAAGGGGAGACACCCGGCGAATGACTTGAGGTCTTCTCTAAACTAATGTGAATTCTTGAATGGAAATTTGATGCTCTGGAAATGCCAGCCCCGCTGATGTTAGTCGTTGCCGGTAGAGGGCGCGGGAAGAACGCTGTAAGGCCAAAGCTGGCGCAGTTCGCCAGGCGGCGGGTAGAGAGGAGCGGAGCGGGCCTCAGACTTTCACTTCCGCGAGCTTTCTCTGACTGCCAGCTGTGTGCACCTGTCCCCGCCGCGGGCTCCACTCAGAGGTCCGAGGCTCCGCCATGAATTGAAAGGGGAGGGGCCCTTTGAGTTTCGCCCCGGTCCTAAAGGCGGAGTTTGCTCCCTGCAGTTGGCTAGTTCTGTAACTTTTAGACTCTTCTTACCTCTTCTAGTAGGCAACCGTCTTTTGCGATTTAACACATCTCTGGATCCGATTTTCTGTTCAAATTACTGAGGTGATTTTAATCTCCTGATCAGAGTAAATAATACAATGGGGGAAAAATACAACCACAAAATTACAAACGAACTTGGAAAAACTTAAGAAGGGGGCTGGAGCGGTGGCTCAGTGGTTCGACGCTTGCCTGGCAAACACGAGGACCCGGGTTCAAACCCCAGCACCACGTACACAACTTAGTGTTAGTACACAACTTTGTGTAGTTAGTACACAACTTTGTGTAGTTTAGTGTTGGAGCAACTAAGGCCATGTGAAAAACTAAATAAAGTTGTTTCTCTCTTTCTCTCTCTCTCTCACTGTCCTTCTTTAAAAAAAAAAAAACGTAAGGAGCCGACCTACTTTAAGAACGACAGACTACAAAATTTCACTGAGGTATATTGAGTCAAATATATATTTCTGCATGCGAACATATGATTGTGAAAACATCATTTGTCCCCTACATTAAGTTACTTAAAATTACAATGATATGGTGCTGGAGCGGTGGCTCAGTGGTCACAGCGCTTGCCTGGCATGCGCGAGTTCGCGAGTTCAAACCCCAGCACCACCTACACAAGGAAGTGTCCGAGTAATGAAAATCACATGAAAAACTAAATAAAAATAACTCTCCCACTGTCCCCCCTTTCTAAAATAAATATATGTATTCATAAATGTAGATTTGTAAGAACATCAATAGTGCTTATTTCTGATTTCTGGATGGTACCATTAGGGATTTTTTTTAAAAAAAACCACCTTCATGCATTCCACAAATGTTAGTGCTCATCTACCATATGCCAGGTACACTTCCAAGTGCAGGGGGCAAGGTAGTAAAGTGTCTGCACTCATGTAGCTACATACAGTTGAACAGCGAGAGACAAATTATTACACAAGTACGTAATGTCAAGTAGTAATAAATGTCAGGAAGAAAAATATGGCAGGGAAGCTGTTTCCAGAGTTAGGGAAGACCTCTTTGAGGGGGTGACATTTGAGCAGAGCGAGGAAACTAATCTGGTGAATACAGAGATACTTTTATGCTTTTCCGATCTTTGTTAATTTTCAACACCAAGCATGCAATACGTGCATGATCGAAACAAGAAAGCGTTTTTTTTTTTTAAATTTCTGAAAGAAATCTGAAACCTGAAATATCGAGGCGTGAAGGTCCGTGCAGGCCCAAAAGTAAGGAAAGGAAAGCCCCAAGATTCCCGGATACGACCCGCCAGCTCTGGACCCTTCTGGGCCCTAGGTCCCACACCGATCCTTAGACAAGAGCTGCTGGTGGAGTCCAGGGACTCCGTCTGGCCCATCGCAGGGCAGCCAAACACAGGAGAAGTGGGACCCGGAGGACCAGAAGTATCTCCCAGGGCCTCCACCCCCTCGTTGAAGTAGGGAGTCTAGAGCGGACGCTCTCCCCAGTCCCTTCCAGCCGAACGTCAACTCCACTCACGGTTGGACAGGTGTGGCAGGCCAGTCCTGGTTTCCTTCATCCCAGGTTCCCTAGGGACGCGGGGGCCGCCACTGCCTACTGATTGGCCATTCCTGAGAGTTCTTCCTTTTCATTGGCTGTCGGTCGGAGGTGGACGGAGCGAACTTCCGGTCGATATCAGTGGCAAAGGCTTGCGTTGGCGCGTGCGCCGCGTGGTTTCCCGGCGTGCTCCGCGCGCGCTTCCGGCGCTTGGGGCAGGCGGCGGAACTGGGAATAACAGCGGTTGTGGGTGGTGTGTCCCGGGGGCGGGGACCGGCGACGCTGGCCTCCCGGCTCCAAGGTCGCGCACCGAGCTTCGGGTGGCACGGGCCAGCTCCTGGAGGCGGGGGCCAAAGGGTGCGCGCTCCGCTGGGAACTGTGGCTCGCCCTCGCGCCCCTGTTGCGCGCTCGGTCCCCGGGCAGACACCCCTGCGCGCCCGCCTGCCTTCAGCCCCGCGCAGGCGAGGCTGCTGGGCACAGCGCGGGGCTCCGGCTGGGTCAACGTCCCCGCCTGCCGCGACCTGCCGAGCGACCCTGGTGAGTCCTGGCCCTCTCCAAGGAGACTTCCTCTGTCAGTGCAGACGAGAATGGCGCGCGTACCTATCAGGAGACTTGTGAAGAGCAGAAGAGTGAATAAAGTGCTTAGTGTGTAATAGAGAAGCATTGCAAACAATCCGAAAGCATTACTCGGGTGTTCGTTAAGAAACCCGAGTACACCCTTGCCGTGGAAGCTCATAGCGCCCCAGAAGAAGAAACGGTCTAATTTATGTAAAAACAAAAGACACACATCAAGCACTTTTTTTTCATTTGTATGAATAACATTTTCATTTAAAGCACAGGAAAAGGTCTGGGACATCATGTCAGGCTGTCAATGAGGGAGAGTTACAACTGCATTAAGGAATTTCTGTGTATTTGTATTTTTAAAATCCCCCCTCTTTATTAGAAGTGTTAGTTGCTAAAAAAAAATAAAAATACAAATACACATCAGAATCATGAAGAGTAACAACATAAAATGTAATTTCTCAGTTTAAGGGTAAAGAGTAACAAAGTATAAAAGCTTCACACATTCATATATAACTGTAGATAAATGGCTTTGGATAGTGTCTGTGAGCCCTTCTCTGACACTCCCTCAGTGCCAGATATGTTTTGGAATTCAAAAGTTTTCAAATTAAAAAAAAAGTTTTCAAATTTTAGGGGCTGGAGCGGTGACTTGGTGGTTGCAGCGCTTGCCTGGCATGTGCAAGTACACAAGTTCGAACCCCAGCACCACATACACAACAAAGTGTCATAGGAACAAAAGCCACATGAAAAATAAATTTTTTAAAAATTGTTTCTTTCTCGCTGTCCCTCTCCAAAAAAAAAAAAGTTTTCAAATTTTATTTTATTTTATTTTCTAAAGAGAGAGGGACAGTGAGAGAGAGAGAGAAAGAGAGAAACAACTTTATTTAGTTTTTCACATGGCCTTAGTTGCTCCAACACTTAGTTGTGTATGTGGTGCTGGGGTTTGAACCCGGGTCCTCGTGCTTGCCAGGCAAGCGTGGAAACCGCTGAGCCACTGCTCCAGCCCCAGTTTTCAAATTTTAGAAAGATAATACAACATCTCTACGGTATCTTAAGTAACACCTCTAGAGGGATTGGGGGCAACACTCAAGCACAATAATTAAAAATGTGAATTGAAACATATATACAGAAAAACATCTTAAGTGTAGTTCAGTAAATCTTCACAAACTGAGTCAGTGTTGTTATTTTTGTCATAAAACATGAGCATTTACATTAAGTGCAGTAAACGTAAACGTAAATGTGCTCATACCCATAGGTCTAGTAGTGCTACCAAGTGTGGGAGATTAGGTTTTGCAGTTACGTGAGACATAAAAAACCCAGGGTTTGAATTTCCGGCTTGGTGATAAGGAATTGTGGATCTGTATTAGTAGGAAAGATGATTATGTAGAACAAGATATAGCCAGGCAGGGTGGTGCATGCCTGTCATCTCAGCTAATCTCCCAGCTACTCAGGAGGCTGAGGCAGGATGATTGCAAGTTTGAGAATAGCCTGGACAACTTGGGAGACCCTGTCTCAAAATAAAAAAATAAAATTGGGATGTACTCTGTGGAAAAGCACTCTGGGGTTAGACCCCCAGCACCCCTTTCAATCTTAAAGAGAACAAGACATTACAGTAAAGCCTAGCAAAGGCTCCAGGGCACCAAAAGATGGGTCCTGGAGTCCCAGTATATCTCTTTAGGCTGATAGTTTGCTCATGTCTTCCACCCTTTCCCAAATCCTGCCGGTTTGCTCTTTCCCCAGGAGTGTATGTCCAGATGCCAGCCTGGCCACCTCAGTGGATCCCTCTGGGAGACTGACAGGGTCAGCTCTGGGGCCTAGGCTGAGGCCAACCATCCCCAAACCTTAGGCCAGGGAAATGGCATCCCCCCGGGAGCATCAGGACCAGGCTCCTGAGGAGGGAGAAGAACTTCTGATTGTGAAGGTGGAAGATTCCTCCTGGGAGCAGGAATCTGTCCAGCAGGAAGACAGCAAGGATTCTGAGGCCTACCGCCAGCGCTTTCGTCAGTTCTCCTATGGGGATGTGGGTGGGCCACATGAGGCCTTCAGCCAGCTCTGGGAGCTCTGCTGCCGTTGGCTTAGGCCGGAGCTGCACACCAAGGAGCAGATTCTGGAGCTGTTGGTGCTGGAACAATTCCTGACGGTGCTGCCAGGGGAGATCCAGGCTCGGGTGCGGGGACACCTCCCAGGGAGTGGTGAGGAAGCTGTGGCCTTGGTGGAGGACCTACAGAAGCAGCCAGTGAAAGCCTGGCTGCAGGTGAGGGCCCCTCTCCACATCCAGGGGCACTGAATGGTACTTGGGCTGAAGAGAAGGCCATCTCCTTAGAGATGAATCTTCAGGAGGCTCGCAGAGTAGGGGAGACCCTGAGCCCAAGGCAGTGAGCACAAAAGCATTGATGCAATGCATGTTGCCTTTTGAAAGATGAATCCAAAGTAAATACAGTTGGTTTCTTTGTGGTGGTTTCACTGGGCAAAGTGGGCTTGTTCCAGAAAGGTTTTTAGCTTCATACAGGTTCTGCAGATATTTATTCATGTTCTGCTCTAGGCCAGGCCCTGGGAATACAGTGACATGCATGAGAGTCCAGAAGGGTATGAGAAGGTAGAACTGCCTGTGGACATCCTGCTGTCTTGTGGCATTTTGGGTCCTTGACACTGGAAGCTTCTGGGGAGGTGCTGATGATCTGCTGGGGTGTGAGGTTCTGCCCTTGGCAGGAGGGCTAGTTCTTGCCGTATAAGCCACTGGGGAGTTTCTTTGGGCACACAGCACTGCCTGGTGTCGCATTCTCCTCTGAATTTTCCTAGGGCTCCATAATGATCTCCTTCCTGACACCCCAGCCTCTGAGGGACATGTCCTGTGTCTCCTTCCCAGGGATTAAACTCTGTCTCCCCCGTCTGGTCTCGGTGCTGATGAGCATGTTGTGGTTCCTGCACAGGATGTGCCCTCAGAGGAGGTGGAACCTGAGTCTGCAGTCCAGAGATCCCAGGCCAGGGGGCCTCTGCTGATGGTGGGGGCATGGAGCCGGCTGCCTGTACCCCAGGAGCAGCATAGCCACAATGGTAAGTAAGCCTCTGTCCTTGTAGGTGGCAGGGTGGCTGGCCAGGCACCTTGCTCCTTCTCAAGCATTGCCCTAATGGTAGCACGCAGGGTGTTTCTGTTCTCTGAAGCCCAGTCACATGTGCACGCAGGTCTGTGTGTCTGCGTGTGTGCGTGTGTCTGCGTGCGTGCCTGTGTGCGCGCGCACATGCATGTGCAGGGAAGGTGAAGTGACAGGCCTCTCTGAGGCTCTATTCTTTTCCTTCAGCCCAGCTTCCTGACCTTAAAGAGGGGAGTACCAGAGAGACCACAGATGCCTGCCAAGCCTCTGGGGTCCATGTGAGTTACCCATTCCTTTGCTCTCTCTGAGATCCTTGGCTTTATAAAATGTTCTTTGCTTTCTCCTGTAGATTTCTTTCATCTGACCCACCCTGTCCCCATCCCCAGCTGCCTGGGAGGCTTGAGCAAGGCAGCCTGAGCCCAGTCTTCTGTCCTCATTCTAGGGACCTGTGGCATTGGGAGACATTCCCTTCTATTTCTCACGGGAAGAATGGGGTTCTCTGGACCCTGCTCAAAGGAATCTCTTCTGGGATATAAAGCGGGAGAATTCCCGGAATGCTGCCCTGGGTAAGTGGGTCCAGGTGGGTGCCTCATCCTGCTGCAATTCCCAGTCCTTCCCACTCTTCCCTTAGCCAGTTCCTGGCTATTCCTGGGTGTCTTCAAGAGCCCTGTGTGATTCCTTTCTTGTGCGAATGTGCAGTTTTCTGTGCCACTATGTGTACATCATGTGACAAGTGCCTGAGATGTGCCAGCTGTGCTCAGTGCTTGTAAGGGCATCGTCTCATTTGATTCACACAACCATTTTATAGATGAGGGACTGGAGACTCAAAGAGGTCACTAGACACTGAAGGGACAGAGCTAAAACAGGCTTTGTTTTGAGGCCAGTTTGGCTCACCAGCTGCAGGAATGTTGACAAAGAGGGGTAGGCCGCCCTCCGTGCCCATGCACCCTGCCATTTGAAGCCACACATTTGGGGTCCCGTTCCAAGCCAGCACCAGCTCATTTAGCTCACATCACCCAGTAGACCTGGCAGAGATCCCTCCCTGTCTGAAGCTACTGTGTATTCTTGAGTTTGGAAAGTTGGAACTTGTGGAGTGAGGGGACCTCATAGCCACGTCCCATTTGTATCTGGTTTCCACCTAGGGGAGTATGGGTAATTTATAAAATTAAGCTGAATCCATTCTATGGACTCTGAGAGGAGGCCACTGGTTCTGGGGGTAGAGGGCAAGGCTCTTGGATGGGTTAGGGACCAGTCGTGGAGGATGGTGGAGGGTGATTAGCAGGCCTCCCCAAGGCTCACTCAGAGCCATCTTCTGCTGGCTCACCATCCTATTTTGTAGATGAGGGAACTGGGGTTTGCCTGTCTGACCCACGTCGGAATCTCAAAGCCAGGGAGCTTTCCCCTGAGCGGCCTTGCTTTCTACCTCAGCTCCAGAACCAAGTAGGACTGAAGAGGCTTTTCCTTCCCCCTTGCAGGTTTGGGGCTCAAAAGCCAGAGTGAGAGGGCCCAGATAGAGGAGGCCGTGGTGGTGGTTCCGCGCCAGACGGCGGGTGAGGTGACTGTGTCCTGGAGCCCAGAGGAGGCTGAGGCCTGGGAGAGCGAAAACCGGCCAGGAGCCGCACCTGGTCGGCTGGTAGGGGTGCGGCGGGGTCGGCCGCCCACTCGCCGGCGCCAGTTTCGGGATCTGGCTGCGGAGAAGCCGCACAGCTGCGGGCAGTGTGGGAAGCGCTTCCGCTGGGGCTCGGACCTGGCGCGGCACCAACGCACGCACACGGGTGAAAAGCCACACAAGTGCCCCGAGTGCGACAAGAGCTTCCGCAGCTCTTCGGACCTGGTGCGCCACCAGGGCGTGCACACGGGTGAGAAGCCCTTCTCCTGCTCCGAGTGTGGCAAGAGCTTCAGCCGCAGTGCCTACCTGGCGGACCACCAGCGCATCCACACAGGCGAGAAGCCCTTCGGCTGCAGCGACTGCGGCAAGAGCTTCTCCCTGCGCTCCTACCTGTTGGACCACCGGCGTGTGCACACTGGCGAGCGGCCCTTCGGCTGTGGTGAGTGCGACAAGAGCTTCAAACAGCGTGCGCACCTCATCGCCCACCAGAGCCTGCACGCCAAGATGGCTCAGCCTGTGGGGTGAGCGGCCAGTGGGGCCTGGATGAGCAAGCCAGGTGCTCCCTGTGACCCTCTGTGTGGCTGCTGAGGATTCTCCAGTGGTTGTCTACCACTGCCAGGCCTGTGCTGGGCCACCAGGGCACCCTCCAGAGTGGCCCGCCCTCCTCCCAGGGAATGAGAATTCTGCTTCTTTGTCTTCCTCTTCCTGTTGTTTCTTCCCCCTCTAGTTTCCTGGGGTCTGGCACATTCCTGACTGGGGCAGCAGGTAGTTGAGGACTCAGACAAGGCCTAGGGCTTCTTCCCAAGACCCCCTCTGCCTGACCTGGCTCGTGGCTCTTAGTTCCCTGCCTTCTCAGGTGAGTCCATGAGCCAGGTCTTCCACCCTGCCAACCTGTGCCTTCCAGTGAGGATGGAGACCTCCCCTTGGTGCCAGGGACTGCTGGACTTTGGGAGGGACAGTCATCCCACGTGTAGGAAAATATGGGTTCTGAGTGTGACCACAGGAGCTTTTTGGCTTTCATCACCTCCCATTGCCAGACCATGGTCACTCTGTGCTGGCCTTGTGTGTGTGTGGTGGGGGGGGCAGGGGCACAGGAAGCTACCTGCCTTTGCTCTTGGCAAGTTGCCCAGTGTGAGCCCCCAAGAACCACCCACCTCCCACTCTGGAGGTGGTGGCAGTGGCTCCATCAACAGGAGGCCAACCGTGGAGACCAAGAACAGGGTGGGCAGAGGCCCTTTTCCAGAGGCCTGGCCTCTGTGGTACTTAACACTAGCACTTCATAGCACTTTGTTGCTGCCTCTTCAAGCACCACATTCCATTTTTCTTCTGCATCCTGTGCAGATTTGCATTAATAGAACAGACCGGAGGAGCTTAGCACTGTGGGCCTCAGAAGAGTCTGAATAAACGTGGAAACTTCCCTCTAGTCTGTGTCCTGCTTTTTATTTTCTCTCTCCAGTACCGGGGATTGAACCCAGAACCTCATGCTTGCTAGGTAAGGGCTCTACTGCTGAGTCCCAGCTTTTCTGTTCTTTAGGCAACCACTGTGGGGGTGGGGGACCCGGAATGCTATCCTTCAACCTCCTGGCCTGGTCATACTTCTGGCTCATAGTTTTGTGTGGTCATCAGGTGCAGCCATGTCCTGGACTTGCAGGTGGATTGGGCCCCTAAGGGCAGTCAAGTACCATGGTTTTCTCAGCCCACTGTCAGGTAGTACCAGCCCTGGTTTGGGCCACCTCCCTTCCCTGGCAGAGTGGGGAGCCAAGTAGGACGTGGGTTTATCAGACCCTTTTCTACCCCCACTGATGAAACTGGAAAGGGGCTGCCATGGTTGCTTGGTAGGACACTCCTGCTGTTCTTTCTGTTCCAGAACCTGAAGCTGTCTTGTGTTCTAGGGCCTTAGGGGAAAAGACTGACAGGTCAAAAAAGGTCCTGAATTTGCTCCCCAGGCAACCCTTAGCATTCAGCCACTCCACTTCCCCGGGCCCATGCTGGAACCTGGGTAGAGCCAGCCAGTGGTCACTAGACAATAACTCCTCCTTCCACCCTTGGTGGTGGTGGTAGTTTTTGTTTTGTTTTGTTTTTTAAGAGAGTGAGAGAGAATCAATTTTGTTTGTTCATCTGGCTCCTGATTCTCTGATACTTATTTATGTATATGATGCTAGGGTTTGAACCTGGGTCCTCATGCTCTTCAACAGCCAAGCCACTGCTCTAGCCCCCTTCCACTCTGTTGATCCCTTTCTGTTCACCTGCTGGTGTCTCCGGGGCCAATCTGAGGAGAGGTGTGAGCAGGTGGAGACAAGATGTTCCTGTTCCTTACCAACTGGCCTACCTGTGCCAGCCTCTGCCCCAAGGCCCTTTCTTAGGCAGCCCCCAATTTAGCACATTTTGCTGTGGTCATGACTCTCCCCACTTCCCAGATGAAGCAAACAAGGTTACACTGTGGACAAGGTTGATTTTAGTCAATGATATTTGCTTCTGGGGGCTCAGTACTATTGTGTACATGTGTATGTAAGGGATCTGAGGGTCTGTGAGGGCAGTAGGAGGACATTTTTAGACCTGATGGCTGCCTTCAAAAGTAGACGCTCTGGTGTAACAAGATCAGACAGGGACATGAGCCAAGAGCTGAGAATAGAATTGGGCTCAGGTTCCTGGCTCAGGTGGGGGCACATCAGTATCAGCCAGGAAGTCATCAGCTACAGCCAGAGAACAGAGTTGGGCTGGGGGAGTGGAGCCCACAGTTCTAGGGGAAGAGGGGCAGAGTCCATCTGGTCATAAACAGAGCTGATAGGAGACAGCCTGTGGAGAGGGCAAGGGTTGGGACCCAGAGTGTTGGGAGCCAGCACCAGGAGGTGGGCTCAGTGCTTAGACAAGGCCCCCATGGCTTTCCTGGTGGCTGGGACCCTGCAGATGGCCTCGCAGTTGGCAGATGCTCAAGACAGTCTGGGGAGAAAGGTGGGTGGCGGCACCTGGCCCAGCCCGATGTGGACACCCAGCTGAGGCCCAACCCAGCCCAGCTCTGGCCTTACCTCCTCAGGGGAAATACAGCCTGCAGGGTCCAAGAGTGGGTTTGACACTCAGCAGCCATGGGGTGTCCACTGCTACAGCTGCTGCCCTGGACTGCGTGTTCCGGGCCCTGGGGTTTGAAAACTGTGAGAAGAGGAAGATCCCTGTCCAGGTGAGCCTCACTCCTCACTTCCACCCTCCAGCACCCCCCCCTACTTAGGGCCTCCGTGGACTCAGCCAGGCCTTGGCTCTCACCCCTAGTGCTTCCTTGATGAACTGATTTGGTTTCGGGAGCAGCTGGATGCTCAAAAGACCCCTGTAGGCTGTGCCCTTGTGGCATTGGTGGCACCCAGTGGGCAGCTGAGGCACACACAGCTGCTGGTCCAGGAACTGAGTTGTTGTCGGGCCCTGCGGGGCAGTCCCAAAATCTTCTTGCTGCTCTCAAGTAGCCCTGGGGGTAAGTGGCTGGGCAGGAACCCCGGTTCTGGAAGGGCAAAGTTGGGGCAGGGGGTGGGCAGGAGAGCGCCCTCCCTTCTGCCACCACGAAGCTCCTGCGCTGTTTCTTTACCAGCTGCCCCTGATCCTGGAGTCTTCCTCACTGGCCTGAGGGAGCTCTGTGGCCGCTCTCCTCACTGGTCCCTGCTGCAGCTGCTGACAGAGGTGGGGGCCTCAGAAAGGGAGATGGGGTGGTCCTGTGGTCCCCACCCTGCAGTGTTCTCATGAGCCAGTCCAGTTAAATTCATTCAGATACCTGTCCCCATTCGTTCTACAAACCTTTGTCTACACTCATGCTGTTAGCCTTGGGGCCTGCCTCCTTCCCACAGGGGACCACCCCCCGCCCCCGACACTCCAGGCTGCCTCACCACTCCATGCCCTTGCCCAGATGTTCCCTCTGTGTGACATGCCAGCCTCACATCGTCCTTTCTAGGCCGTCAGCATTGCCCTTTCCTGTGCTCTGGGCATTCAAACTGGTTCTTCCGGCTGCCCATTTTGACACTCATCCAGGTGTTGACTGCTGTCACTGTGGGACCCTGGAGGCTGGGCCTGGGACTGCTTCAGGTCTAGTCGGGGTCTGAAGGTCTCACTGGGTAGCTGGGTGGTGACTGGGTAATCCTGAGGCAAAGAGTATGGGCCCTGGCTCTGCTCCATAGCTCTCCCAAGGGAAATGCCTGCTCTAGGAGCCTTCCTCCACAGGCCTGCCCACTCTAGGGAGGCCCCTGCCTCTGCGTAGGGGAAGAGGTAATATGGCCACAGTTCACGTGAGGCCATACATGACAAGCCCAGGGAAGTCAATGACCTTGAGCCTGAACTAGAGCCTAGGTCTTGCTTAGGTTCATCTTATCTTTGCCATCTTCCCCTCTCCCTTCTGGCAGTTGACCCCCAAGAACCTGTAGAAGCGAGGAACCTGCCAGGTCTTTCCCTGGATCCAGGGTCCTGCCACCCCCTAAGGGTGCAGTCCTCTACCCCCCCAGCACTCATGAAGCAGCCCCCTGAGGTGTCCCGGGGCCCCACCCTCCCAGCTCTTCTGCAGGTTGGCTGAAGAGTCTCCTGGGGACACCTACTGCCCAGTCCTTCAGAGCTCCCTGCGGGGGTCTCTGTGCCTGGGAGGTGTGGAGCCCTGGATGCCTGAGGTGAGGTGGGGATCCCACATGGCTGCAGTTGCAGGTGGGGTGAGCCTGAGGACACCTGGGTGGGGGAGGCTGGAGCTTGAAGTTCCCATAGACACTATAGACACTGTTCCTTTACCCTCTCTAGCCAGAACCCGGTCCCCAGGCTCAGTATGACCTGACTGGTGTCAGGGCTGCCCTCCTCCTGGCTGTGATCCAAGACCGGCCTGGGGCACAGCACAATGTGGAGGCACTGGGGCACCTGTGCCTGACCCTGGGCTTCGAGATCACCCTGAGAATGGACCCTACAGCTCAGGTGAGGGGGAGCCCTTGAAGAAAGGGCACCCTGCCCCTTGGACCCTGGAGATGCCCTCTTGGGCCTCTCCCACATCGTGGGCAGGAAGTGCACCACAGTCTAGCTCCATCTTCCCTGCTGCATGCTTGGACAGTCACTTTCCTGCTGACTGGGTCTCTGCTCTCCAGCTCAGAGCTTCCCCTGCAAGAGTCTCTTGGTTTCATTACTGGACACTCGTCATCCTGCTGCCCTCCCTTCATGGCTTTTACCTTCTTCCCCACAAGGGCAGGAGAATCAACTCTGGGAGACTGGACCTCCACATCCCCTCCCGTAAGCCTAGGCCTTGCAGCAGGGAGTTAAGGCTTCCTCCCTGGGCCTGCGGCTGGCAGCAGGTGGAGATTGGGTGGGCAGAGACTGTCCCTTGGAGGACAGACAGGGGCTGGGGTGGCAGTGGCCCAGACCTCAAACTTGTCCCCATTCAAGGGGTTCCAGATGGAGATGGCTCAGTTCCGGGAGAGGCTGGACACCTGTAGGGGCCCTGTGAGCTGTGCCCTTGTGGCCCTGATGGCCCATGGGGGGCCTCAGGGTCAACTGCTGGGGGCCGACGGGCAAGAGGTGCAGCCAGAGGCACTGGTGTGGGAGCTGAGACACTGTCAAGCACTGCAGGGCAGCCCCAAGATCTTCCTGCTCCAGGCCTGCCGCGGGGGTGAGCCTGAGGGGTGAACAGTGGGTCCTCACTCTGCCTCCTGGCTCCCCTGGGGTGAGCCTGAGGGGTGAACAGCAGGGCCCCACTCTGCCTCCTGCCACTCTGGCTTCCTCTGTCAGCCCTCAGCTTCCCGTGGTGGCTGTTCACCTTCTTCTCCTGGAGCCCTGAGCGCTGGCCCTGCCCCATCCCTTCCCCACTCTCCTAGAATCAATACTACAGACTTGAGCCCTTAACTGCAGCCTGTCCTTCATCACTGAACATTTACAGCTTGGCATTCCCGATGCAGGGCTCTGGAGGCTGGGTTCTTGCTTTGACCCCACTGTTTGTATAGGGTCTGGACCCTTGGAGGCGACCAGGTACTCACTGAGTGAAGATATCTACCCACTTCCCTAGGGAACAGGGATGCTGGTGTGAGGCCCATGGCTCTCCCCTGGTACAGGCGCTGGCTGCCGACACCTCCAGTTATCCCTGCACAGGCAGATGTCCTTCAGATCCATGCCACTGCCCCAGGTAGGTCCTGCCTTCCTTCCGAGCTTGAGGGAGGCAGGGCTGGGACCGGGATGGGAACTCTCTAGAGAGTATTTCCAGGGCCACATCCATCCACTCATTGCCTAGGGGAAGGGAAGAGAAGTCTCCTAAACTGCAGGTGCCTTTAGAAGCGAGGACTACTCCCCTTAATTGAGCCCGGCAGAGCTCTGGAGTCAGCAAGGTGAACTAGCTGCTCTAAGGTCTCACAGGTAGTAAACACGGCTGGTTTTTAGATTTCCATCCCATCTTTCCTGCCCTGCACTCTTTCCACTGCCCTGTGCTGCTCTTGAACCAGAGAGAGGGTGACCCTAGGGCTCGTGGTGTCCCAGGCTGCTGGTGAGTGGAGCCGACTTCTCTTGCAGAGGGCACTCCAGGAACCTCTGACCAGGCAGACACCCTGACAGTCTATGCAGCTACTGAGGGTAAGCAGCCGTGGTCGCCCGGGGCCCAGCTCACCTGTGCTAAGAGCTGGAGTGGCCGTAGTGGCAGCCAGGGTTGGACACAGAGTGAAGAGCCCAGGTGAGGTAAAGACATCTTCTTTCCATAGTTTCTTCCCCATCAGTCACAATGATGGTGGGCATAGGTTAGGTGCAATCTGTGCCCAGCACTCATGTGCTTTGTTCCTCCCGGATGTAAATTCTGGGAGAACTGAGCAGGTCTGTTTGTCTCGGAACCCTGCCCAGTACCTGGCACCTAGTAGGTCCATAGTAAATGTTTGTTCAATATTGAGTCCACATACATATTCACTCAGCAAACACTGAGAAGCAGCTTGGTCCAAATGCAGGAAGTCCCTGCTCTGCACCCTGTTCTCTGGCCTGATCTCTGGATCCCCTGTGGTTGCTTGTCAGAGCCTGCTGACAATCTTAAATTCCTGGTGAACGCTCGGCAGCGGAAATGCATAAAGAAAAAACACTCACACACACACACACACACACACACACACACACACACACAAAGAAGCTTCTTTTTTCCTATTTCTTTCTTCTTTATTTTTGGTCAGGTCCTCCTTATATTTTCCCAGAGTGTTTTTCTAACACGAAGAAGCCAAAACAAGTCCCCAGAGTACACCATGGTTCTCAGGCAAGCATAAACATTTCTAAGTTCCCAGCGAGCTTTGAAAACAACACCTGTTTAGGTCGCAATGCCCCACGTTCCCAGCTATTTCCTGATACATGTGGTCAGCTGCTTCTCAACAGAATTCTTTATTCCCCTTATCTTAAGCAGGTCACGATTCATGGCATGAGCCACGTTTGTGTGCATGCGCACACAGTTGCTGTCCCCCACTTCTAGCCACAATGGACCCCGGAGGATTATGAGGCAGAGACAGTGGCCTGAGCCTGACTCTTTATCCTCTGACCTAGGCTGTGTGGCCTATCGGGATGAGAAGGGCTCCGACTTAGTCCGGATGCTGGTGGAGGTGCTCACAGCCAATCCCAGGAAAGACCTCCTGGAACTGATGACTGAGGTGAGGTGGGGGTGACCAGGAGGTAGGGGCTTGATTGACCCTTGTCCCTCCCATTAGCCCTGTTGGTGAAGGGGGATTCCCTACCCTCAGCAGTCTGGGGTGATGAAACTGAGTTCCACTGGTCAGATGAGATCAGCAGCAGTTATTGCTCATGTGTACTGAAATCTGGGGGAGGAGAACAAGGAATGTCTTGCAGGGCTGTGGGGGGACGGCCTGGGGAACAGAGGGAACCAGCAGGGATTGTGGGAAGCAGGCTTTGTAGAGAGGAGGCTGGCAGAGAGGTGAAGCCTCATGCATTAAGGTCTAGGTGAGTTGCAGCTGAGGGGAGGGGAGCTGGGAATTCTTGTCAGACTTTTGGGGGCAGTGAGAGGCTCAAAAATGTCAAGGTAGCACTGGAAATCTCAGGCCAGGGCTGCAGTGGGTGCCAGGCTGATCCCCATAGATCCTAGAATTCCAGGCGCAGGCTAAGTGTGGCCTCTCAGGTCAACAGGCGGGTGTGTGAGCTGGACGTGCTGGGGCCAGATGGCGATGAGCTCCGCAAGGCCTGCCTGGAGATCTGCAGCTGCCTCCGGCGCCGGCTGTGCCTGGAGACCTGACAACCTCCTCAGGTCCATGGGGCAGGCCACTTGGGTGTGTGCGCTTAATTTCGGTGCAATAAATATCTGTTAATGATTGCTGTGGTGGGGACAGTGACTGCTCTCGGAGATCTGGGAAATGAGTGCCATATGAACTTACAGTACCTTGACACTTGATAAGGGTACAATTGTGCCCCTTCCCAGACAGAGGGGAGACTGGGGCCTGTGCCCTGCGTCTTGGAATAAGGAACCAGAGTGGGCTGAGCTGGGGTGGCCTGAGCTGGGCTGAGCTGGGCTGGGCTGGGCTGGGCTGGGCTGGGCTGGGCTGGGCTGGGCTGGGCTGGGCTGGGCTGAGCTGGGCTGAGCTGGGCTGGGCTGGGCGGCGCTGGGCTGGGCGGCGCTGGGCTGGATGTCTTGGGAACTGCCCGAGAGAAAGGGGCAGTCCGGAGGCGGGAGCTGGGGTTTTTGCAAGTCCCTTTCCCTTTGGCGCTCCAGCCATGGAAATGCAGCAGAAGCCGCCTCTGCCTTCCAGCCGGGCTCGGAGAATGAAGCAGATCACCAGCGAAGTGACGGGGAAAGAGCCTCTAGAATCCGGAGAGGACTGAGGGGGGGCGGGTGCTGACCCGCAGGATCACCCTGACTCGAACCCGCAGCCGCGTTAGAAACCTGCCCAGAGGCCTCGCTTGGAGCCCCGCCCACATGTAGCCACCGGGGGTGAGGTTGTTTTGGTCCACGTTGAGCATGCTCCTAGGTACACCGCGCAGGCGCTTCCATATGCTTTATAGAAAAATCTGAAGCGCTTGCAAGCGTGGGGCCGCGTGGCCTAATGGATAAGGCGTCTGATTCCGGATCAGAAGATTGGGGGTTCGAGTCCCTTCGTGGTCGCTGCTGGCATTATTTTTGCGATTTCCCCCTAGTTTTCCTTCTCTCCGGGATGCACCCCGACCTGGTCTGGACACCCCGGCTGTCTTTCTCCCAATCGCCGGTAGCCTCAGACCCCTATCGGGGTCTGCAGTTGAAGACCAGGTTCAAGGTTGCGACTGGGGCGACCGGAGACGGGGGTCGGAAACCCGTGCACTGCGGCGCAGAAGCCGCAGACTGCGAGCTAAGCCGATCAGTGTTCTGACAGGCGAGGGTTTGAGTTTCTTGGGGTCGGGTGGGGAGATGCCCCTAGGGGATCAAAGGACATGTGCATTTTAAAATCTAATAAGCTATTGATTTTAAAATTGATGATGGTTGCACAGTAATGTTTGCACTTGAAAATAACGGAAATAACACATTTTGTTGATAAGTATTCACAGTGCTAAAATATGTAAAGCAAAATCTGATACATTATTTCGATTTCTTGCAATGAGTGTATCCCAATATGGCCAGTGTAAACGCACATTGAACATTTTAAATGGTGTCCAAGATTGACACTATTTGGAAATTTTTATCTATCTGCTGAACTCGAGTTCTCTCTCTCCAAGGAACTCTGGCCGAACCGAGGAATCTAGGGGCAGAACAGCGGCTGTCCCACCGCGAAGGCCACGCGGTGGAGAACGCGCTGCAGGCGAGTGCGGAAGGCGACAGCTGGTGACCTGGGGTTGTGCGCAGACACTGTCTCCTCTGACGTTTCTGTGATGTTGCAGTGGATTAATAAGGACTCAACAACGGAGTAACTTCACGAAGTTAAAAAAACCGAAGTGGGAAGAGAAACCACAGCACAGGGCAGTGGGTGGAACGCGAACCCTCAATCCTCAGCTGAGGCTCAGGTAGAGGACCGCCTGAGCTAGGGACAGCAAGAGGAGGCTGTTTTAGAGGATCTTTGGGATAGGGGCATCAGGCTACAGGGAATCTGCTTAAAAAACTAAACTAACCGCCCCAAACAAACAACAACAACAACACACACACACTCACACACACACACACACACACACACACACCTTGCCTCCACCACGTAACATTTGGTCAAAGGGGCAGTGAGAGAGGAGGACCAGGACAGAGATCCACGTTTCCCCACGCTTAGGGCTCTCTGTCTTTCCTGGTAGGTACTGTTTTTTGCAAAGCACATATACTGTGCCTTCCTTCCATCATGGTCACAAGCACATTTTTCTCTACTAGCTATCCCTGTATTAAAGGGCTAGTCCTGGATTTGAACTCAGGAACCCTTGCTCCCCCAGCCAGACGCATGCTCCCTAGACCCATGACCCTAGATAAAACCCAGTGTGGCACGTCTTTCAGTTCCATCTCCGCCTGTGCAGCTGGGTCCCAAGGAGCTTGGGGGTGGGTGAGATTCTGAGCTGGAGCTTGGACCCAGAACCTAAATCGAGGGAGCAAGAAAAAGCCAGAAAAGGGCCACAAGCAAGAACAGACCAAGTACTTCCTTGTCAGCCCCGGTGGCCTAATGGATAAGGCACTGGCCTCCTAAGCCAGGGATTGTGGGTTCGAGTCCCACCCGGGGTACAGAGCCTGCATTTTAGGTTTCCTGGAAGAATCAGTGTAACTAGGTAATTATGAAATGCACATACCCGCTAGCCGCGGAACAAAGTAGGGGAACTGTGGAGGATTTGGCCTAGTTAGGAAGCCATGTTTTATTTATTTTCAAATAAATACGCTTTTTCGGTTTTCAGACAAGAGTGCTTGTGTGTAAAAACCCCAACTGTTCAGTGCGAGCGGCGCAGTTTGTTTTCCTTTCTTCTTGTCTTTTTTGTACTGGGGATTGAGCTCAGGGGTGCTGAGCCACATCACTAATTGCCAGAACTGGCATGGGATTTGTGGTCCTTCCGCCTCGGCCTCCCCAGGTGCTGAGACTATAGGCCCCTGACCACCTGACTCCATGGTGAGCTATGGTTACAAGTATTTTTCCCCCCAGGGTTGAGGACCGAACTCAGGGCCTTGTGCATGCCAGGCAAGTGCTCTGCCACTGAGCTAAATCCCAAAGCCCAGTTACATGTAGTTTTAAAAAGTCCTTGTCTTACTCAACTCCTATGAGAAGCCTAACTATACACAGGCAGGCAGAGAAATTCAGAAATTTCAAAAATTAATATACATGTATATGTTCGTTTCCAATTATAGCGTGGGGGTGTTACAGAGGAGACATGAGATCGGGAATGGATGAAGGGGGAGATCCTGGACTAGGATGGGCCTAACTTACGATCTTACTATGTCAATATCCACGTATGCATGCATATGCAACAACGATTCCCTCCAATGTGCAAGACCATCGAACAAATAAAAAGAAACGAATAAATTAAAAGTCCTTGTAAACACAGTCATTTAGAGATTAAATTGCAGGATAACTGGTTTGCTTTAAAATCACTGGCTGGGGGCTGGAGCGGTGGCTCAGTGGTTTCAGTGGTTTCAGTGCTCGCCTGGCGAGCACAAGCATCCAGGTTCAAACCCCAGCACCACTTACACAACTAAGTATTGGAGCAATACTTAGGAGGGTGAGTCTCAGCTCACCATGTGAAAAACTCATTTAGTTGTTTGTCTCTCTCACTGTCCCTCTCTCTTTTAAAAAAAAATAAAATAAAATCACTGGCTGGATGGAAATAGATAAACAAGCTTATCTGTGAGTCCTGAAAGCAATTAAATACTATTTTCTCTTAATGCATGTTTGACATAGTCTATAATAAATTTTTTTATTTTTTTAATCAATGCAATACATGTCTTCACCCTCAAAATAAGCATTTCCCAGACTATAAACCATGGTGTAGAAGTTTCTCATGCCATATGCCACTTGACATTTATATGTGTTTTACTTTATTATTTTACTGTTTTATTTTATTATTTTTTTTAAAAGAGAGAGCGGGACAGTGAAGAATCAGTTTTATTTAGTTTTTCACATGGCCTTCATTGCTCTGACACTTTGTCACCTACGTGGTGCTGGGGTTCGAACCCACGTCCTCGCACATGCTGGGTAAGCACCGTAACCACTGAGCCTCTGGTCCAGCCCCTGTGTTTTAGTTTAAACCCCATGTGGAAACCACATCTTGCCCATTGCAGTGAGGGGTCTTGCCTTGGTGGCATTACCGTCCATCGTCATGCCCTGCCAGGAGAAGGGCTTTGCTTCCCTGAGCAATCTCTTCCTGGATGTCTACTGAGGGGAGTTTCCTCAGGCCTGTGGGGCAGGGGACCTGTCCATCACACATGCTACATTCATTCCAACATTTCTCTGAGACTGAGGATTTCTTTGTCTACATGAGGCCATGGAAAATGACAACTCTGCTTTGAGGAAATAAGCAAATGCTTTATTCCAAGCCAAACACGTACTGTGAACACAGATTCACAGGGCCTGGAACGATATGGTTCTTCATAAAGGAAAGGACACCAGCTTTTATAGTCCCACAGAAATGCAGTTGGGGTCATCAAATAGGCAGAGTAGAACGAGGAGGGAAAACTACAAGATTCAGAAACTGTTTCCAGAAAGACAGGTAGAAATTCTCTACAAGATTCAGGAGCCATCTCAATTCCATGTTTAAGGTTGGGATAGATCAGAGGTTGTTAAGCTTAGCATGTTTATCTAGTGGTCATAGCAATGGTGGGTCAGACACAGTGGCTGACAAAATGGCTGTCAAAAGGGACTAAAGATAGTTCAACACAACCTTAGCTTCCCAGTGCACTCCATGTCTCCATGATGCTCAAATTAGCCAAATCCAAACACATGTATGGCCTCTGTGGACAACTTCAGTTCACAGTCTGTGGAGTCCTTTCTCCAGCTGATGCCAGACATAATTTGGAACGTCAGTCTCATTAAATATAGGTCACTAGTGAGTTCAATTTTCACCTGAGAAACCTGGTAGGGCCCCGTTCAACTGCACGAGATAACATTAACCACAGGCTCTTTGAGAAATGCACCAGGTCGATGAACTTACCACTTACAAAACTCACATCCTCTTCTCCTCACTCTAACACCCTCAGAACCACTCCCGTACATTGCTCAGGCTTCTCCTGGCTGGGAGGAACAAAACTTGCATGTTTTGCGAATAAACTGTTTCCTCCAAATTCCAACTTTGTATTTGGCCCCTGCTGCATGCTGAGAGATCTAGCCCTCGCTATCAGTCATGGAAACTACGGGTGGTTGGTATGGGCTTTGAGGAGAACAGGCATCCTCTTGCAAGACAACTGCTTCAGGTAAGATCGTCTAAGGATGGTCTCACCAACGCAAGCTAATTTCCAAGGACAGGCTGCTTCTTGTGGCCTGGGAGATTCAGGGTGACCCAGGCTCAAGCTTCTTAACTTAGCCGGAGTCTACTCTGACATCCCCAAGCATTTGGCCCTGCCCCTTCCTAATTATGCCGTATCTTTCACACTTAGAAGAGCTCCTGAGGTTGCAAATTCAGTTTTCATTGTCTTTCTGCAACCAGCAGAAATAAAATGTTTTTGATTTTTAAAATAATATCAGCCCTGTGGCTACAAGATGTTTTATGGTGCCCATGAAGTGTCCCTGAATCTGTGAACATGACTCTAGAGCTGAGACTCACCCTCCTAAGTGACTCCAGTTGACATGCAATGAGTGCTACCTCTTGATTTGCTGTTAGCTGCTACTGGGATAAGGGAGCCTTCCAGGAAGTCCCTAGAAGCAGAGCCTGTCTTATGGCAAGTATATACAGACAGGGTAGCTTCTTTGTGTACCTGAAACTGTTTTTCTCTCTTTCCACAGTTTATTATTGGTGCATTATAGTTGTGAACCTGGATATTTTATGTAAATTTCATATATAATAAATATGTATAAATTTGAACTTGAAAATTTATAAAAACCTCATGTTAGACAAGAACAGGGAGGAGCCCTCGTGGGCTATTGTTGCCAGCCGTTTGGTGGAACCTGCGATCTCTGACTCCCTGCCCCAGCAGCCCCAGCAACAAATTCCTGTCTGGAATGGAAATTAAACGCATCAATCCGGCAAAACTCACGCCCAACGTGGGGCTCGAACCCACGACCCTGAGATTAAGAGTCTCATGCTCTACCGACTGAGCTAGCCGGGCAGCTGCATGAGGTCTCTGTCAACATGCTTGTTGGAGTTCTCTAAAATCCAAGTCAAAATTGGTCGTGCATCCTAGACGTGCTTCATACCAAGAACCGGAAAGCTGAGCAGGTCCCCTCCAGCTGCGCGTCCGCGGAGCTGGGAGGTCGGGGACAAGGCGATCGCCAGTAAGGAGCTGGGTGAGATCCCTGCTTAGGGTGAGGGGTTCTGGGGTCAAATCACTGGCGATCCCGCACTGCAGGTCCCCGCCGCGAGGACCAGCCGGGTTCCCGGGATCCCATTAAGGTGCTGAATCAGCGTTCGGACAGCCGCCAGAGATGATCCCTGACTCCAGCCCTGACCCCTGGATCCCGGCCTCAGAGCTGAACCGCTCTTCCGGGCCACCCCCAGGCCGGAGGGGCTTGGTGGCGGAGAGCAGCCCTGGGTCTGGGTGCGACTCTGGTTTCCTTCACGCTCGAGGCCCGCCGATGCCCGCCGGCGCGGTGGCGGCAGAGCCCTGTCCCATTCTCGGGGCGGCTAGCGCAGGTTCTTCTGCCCCGCAGCCGGCGGCCCCGGTCCTCTGCTCTGCGCGGAGCCTGGGCGGCTCTGCCGGGAGCCGGGCGCAGAGCGCAGGGCGCAGGACGTAGGGCGGGGCGGAGCCGCGCTGCGGGCCTCCAAGGACCGGTGTCAGGGCGCCCCGCGCGGCGGCTCGTTGGTCTAGGGGTATGATTCTCGCTTTGGGTGCGAGAGGTCCCGGGTTCAAATCCCGGACGAGCCCGGCTTCCCTTTTTCCAGACGCCCTTGTTTTTCCCAGGGTGAAGGCTCGGGAGCTCCACGAAGTCCCCCGGGCTCCAGGGATGCGGTCCTGGAATGGTATTCCGGAAAGCCTGCGTTCACCCAGAAGTGACAACGGTCCCTCGCGTCGCCTAGTCGGGCGCAGGGCCTGCGCCTCACTCAGTCTGATGCTTGGATCTCGGAGTTCTGCATGCGACTGCGGAATGGAACCCTCACAAGGGGCAACCGAGAGCAGGGCAAACCCCTCTTCCCGCTTCCCCGGAAGGGTCTCTGATGTGTGGCAGACAGTTCAGGGGTCCGGGGATGGCACTCGCTTGTGAGTAACTTCCTGTGAGTACCTTAAGTCATGATTTCAAATTCCGGTGGAGCCCACGTTTTTAAACGTCCCTTTTCCTTTTGGTATCAGGGATTGAAGCCAGGGGCACTTAACCACTGAGTAACATCCCCGGCTCTTTTTATTTTTTTATTTAGAGACAGGGCCTCGCTAAATCTGGCCTCGAACTTGCAGTCCTTCTGCCTCAGCCTCCAAGCCTCTGGGATTCCAGGCCTGTGCTAGTACGCCGTGCAAACGTCCTTTTTCCCCTCGAAGGGGCTGCAACAAAGTGGAGGAAACGGCTGCAGAGACTGAGGACGGGGAAGCTCTGTACTCTCTGGGCTCCACCACCATGGCAGGGGTCACCAAGTGTAGAGCGCTCTTGCCAAGGGTCTCTTTTCTCCGGGCTGGAAGAATCCCAGCATCTTCTAGATTTATTATAATTTGGCCTAGTGAGGCCAGCGGAGGAAACAACTGCCACAGAAAAGACAGTTCACAGTATTAGAGAGAAGGGGACAGGATACCATAGGTGGCCACAGGGGAAGAGGTGGGAGTTACTAGGCAAGAACCAGGCCTGGACTTCATGGGAGCAACAGACTATGATGATAAGCAGGGTGGAATTGACCAGTTTGAGTAATTTCAGCCGGCTCTGGGTGTGGGGGCTGTCACTAGTAGTCAGGTACCTGGTCCTGGATGACAAGGGCCTGGCCCAGAGCACCAGAGCCCAAGAAAAGTTGTTTGGGGCTGTGGCCTTTGGATGGCTAGGCTTGTATTTGAAGGGCACAATCTGGAAGGAGTTGCTTGCTATCTCCAAGAATATTCTACCTGGAAGGAGCAGTCAGTCCCTCCAGGGCCAGTGCTAAAGTTTCAGAATACGGAAAATAGGAGATGACTAATACAGTTAGGGACGGACGGTTTTGGTGGAAATTGGGGCCTCCCAAGCTTGGAAGAGTGACCTGGGATCACTCTTGTGGGCCCGAGGATTGCTGCCCCCGCCAGGTGAATTGAACACAGGGCAAGAGGTCCAGAGCAGCTACTGCTCACACCTGTAGGCCTTGTCTAACTTTAACACCTAGTGTGTCTCTTCTTTATCTCAGGATCTGTGTGCTAGTGGCCTCTTTCGCACCTCCTGATTCTCTAACCCCTAAGCACTGAGGAGTCTCTTGCATACAACCCAGAGTCTACTAGGTTGCCCTTGAAGGCCTCCCCTGATCCTGAGGCCTGCTGTAGTTCAGGGCATAACCAGGCTGTCCACTGGCTGCTTTCCTTGCCTGCAGCCCAAATGTTAAAAAGATTCTGGTACCTTAGCAGGTGTGGTGGCCCAGGACTGCAATCCCATTGGCACAGGAGGCTGAGGCAGGAGGATCACAAGTTCAAAGCCAGACTCAGCAATTTAGCAAGGCCATAGCAACTTAATGAGATCCTGTCTCAAAATAAAAAAAATAAAAAGGGCCAGGGATGTGGCTCAGGGGCTAAGCACCCCTGGGTTCAACCCTGGTACAAAAATAAAATAAAATAAATAAATAAGCTCTGGTTCCTTAAAGGAAACCATCATTTTCTCATCCCCACTAGTTTATGAGACCACTTCAGAATCTGTGGCAATTCCCACAGCTACCAGTGCCTGGCTCCAGCAAGGCTCAGCCACCATTCCTCCAAGAGGAGAGCAAAAGGGGCTCTGGGGCAGGAGTGAGACTCCAGGGGGCCCTTCTCTGGGGATCCAAAGTTGAGCAGACTTGGAGGTGAAGTCTGGCAGGACCCAGAGGGAAGAGGCTGGCACAAGAGCTGGGTGGGATCTGGCAGCTCGCAGGAGTCTGCGATGCCTGGGAGAAATCTAAGACCAAACCCAGCCCTTAGCCTGGTAACGGAAGGACTTGGGGGCGCTTCCCAAGCTGATGGCCGCAATTTCGCAGGGGAGGCAGGAAAGCAGGACACACAAAAACCCGGACCAGAGACTTTCCAAGCTGGAGGGCGGGCTGTCTGCAGTTCCCGCATTCCTTTCTCCCGATAAACACCAGGAAGGGGGCAGTTCTTGGAAACGTCACAGTTGTGGATCAGTGAGGGTGGAGCCTCACCTAGGGCAACAAAAGACTCTTCTATTTCCTCGCTTAGGGTGCCAGAGTCCCGGGTTCAAATCCTGGACAAGCCCTAAGGTACAGGAGTGGGGGTGACCCCGAGTAGTCCCTGTAAGACAATAGCTAGGGCTCTAACAAGATACTTTGTGGTGCTGTTCTTGATGGAAAGTGGTAATTGGTAGAAGTTCAACTGCTTTTTAAGACTGCAGATGCCCTGATGGCAGCACCTGATCCTATTAACTAAACCAAAGAAGAACACCTTTTATGTGTGGTTCTGATAGTCTGCTTCGAATCCTCGTTTGTTGCATCCAATGTAAGGAGTTGCTCATTGCAGAGGTCAAAAGTATACCTAAGGTGGGGCTTGAACCCACAACCCTGGAGCTAAGGGTCTCATGTTCTACTGACTGAGCCAGCCGGACACCCTTGAGTTTGGTTGAGTCTGATTGAATTCCATTCCTTAAAGAACCAAAATGATTAGTCAGGTCACTGCTTCGAGAAAACTGACAGCAGCCGTAGCCACTATTGGTATTTCCCGTGGGGCACCTGGGCATAGGAGCCAACCTCGCTGTGCATTTCAGACAAGGGGCCACACCACCTCCATGAGAGCAGGCGGTGCAGACTGTGCAAACCAGCAGGCAATCACGGCCTGACCAGTGAGGCTGGTAGCTATGGCGCCAAGGCGCAGGGACTGAAAAGTCCTTCCCTGTGACAGGGACAAGACTGGAGCCCTGTGGGAGCTGAGCCCACAAGGCGCTGCCATCCACCCTAAATGCTAGGGACAACCATACACTGCCAGAGTCCACTTGTTCACACCGAAACTTCACATATGCTTCCTTTCAATGATCTAAAATAATTTTCTTTTTCAGTTTAAAAATTAAAAAAAAAAAGTCTATGTCGCATGTGTTGTCTCTCTTCTAGTTGGGATTTCCCAGGTTCTTAGTGTGGACAGGCCTCTGCTGATCCACGGCTGGGAGAGAAGGGGCACCTTTTAGTGTACTGGTATGTACAAAGAGAAAGTTGGACCAACATGAATTGCTCTACCATGGGGTCACGCCCGGCGCCAGAGACACTGGGTGGAGAGTCAGGGTGGCCCCGTAGTTTCTGTTCAGATCCCAGGAAGTGAGGAGAAACCAGATTTTCTGGGGCCAAAATGAGGGGTCTATTTCAAGAGGTGCCTGCTCAGGGCAGCCCTAACTCTGCTGGTCCCGTGGGAAAGAGTTCTAGAGGACCCCTGAGCTCACCCTGGTCAATGAGAGAATGAGCAGCCCAGCTGGGGCCAGACACCAGCTCCCGCACCTCCAGATGCACCGAACCTGGGCCTGAGGTGCCTCCCAGCCGGGCAGCGTACCCTGGGAGCTGCAGAGCGGGGAGAGGGGCAAGTCTCTGGCGGAGGTTGTGACCCACATCCCTCCAACTGCTCACGCTGGGGCTTTAACTCAGGAGCCAGAGATTAGGGGAGAGAGGCAACCACACTTCAGGGGCAAACTATGCTCCCTAGGGAAGGTACACCCAGCTCCTGCACCAGCCGGCGTTCTCGTCACCAGATGCATCACCCACCAGATTTTACCCACTCCCTGTTACTGAAGGAAAAGAGAAATAGTCTGAGATAGGTTTTAAAGTAGGAAAACAAACCCCCAGGTTTACTCACTTTCCGACAGAGGGGGCCAGACTCCAAGGGATGTGTGAGCGTGTTCCGGGGCTGGGGGGTGGGGTTTGTATGGACTTGCAAGGTTGGTTAGGGTTGGCAAGGGCTGCAGAAGCAGGGTGTGTTGCAGGCTGTCCCGGTGTTCCGGTGTGTGGCGGGACGCGTGGCACGCCTCCTTCACGGTGCGGGAGTCAGCTAGCTGCTTGCTGGGGCCGCTGTCCTGCCTTTCTTCCTTCCTCTCCTTACTTTGCGTAGCTATTTTCATTGACCTGTGTGGCCTGCAAGCAGGCTTTCCCCGGACTCTCTGCGCCTGGAAGTAATGAAGTTTTATTTCTGCCTTGTGTCTCTCCTGATCTTCATCTTAGGGCTCCAACATCAGAATAACTTCTAACGCAAGGAGTAGCGCAGCAAGGCCCCCACTGTCACGAGCTTAGCAGGCGACATTACTGGGATGAACGCACTGTGTGAACCAGCACGGTCCTCATGGCATCCCACCTGCCAGAGGGGAAAGGTCTGGGATTTGAACTGGGACCTTGCCTGCCCCGAGAGAATCACACTCCACCTCTCAGCCGTTGATCATGTTTTTTGCCACCTCCACACCTATTTCCTGAGTCTTGGGACAGTGACTGCATTTCCCACTGTGTAGGGATCCACAGGATGCACCTCTCTGCCCTGGTTTGGGAAATGGTTCATATCTGCCCAACCCCGCCCGTCGGTGCCAGGCCTTGGAGGGCTCCTTGGAGGGCTGCAGTTCTGCAGGTCTCCAACTATTCAGCCTCCTCCGTTCTGGGCGCAGATGGACTCTTGACGCCCTCAAACAGGCCTGCACCCGAGAGGAACTTGTGGTCTTTCCCTGCCTCCAGTGCCCAAGGCCAGAGACTCTGGGCGGACTGATGACTGTGGCCCTTGGATTTTTCCAGCCCGAAGAGACATTGCGGGAGCAGCTGCTGCTCTGCTCTGCCTGGTGGGGAATCTGGAGGTCACTATGAGTGTGAGACTTTGGAGTGGGGCTCACCAGTATGGTCTTGGAAGTGTGGGGTCCTTCCCACACTTCCTCAGAGCCTTCACCTGTGGCTGGCATCCTTGCCACAGCCCGCAATTATTCTGGCTCAGGAGCTTTGGTCTTCTCCGTAACTCTGCAGCACACCCCCAAACTCTCTTCCAAATGCATCCAGTCCACGCCCAGCAACGTTTAAAAATTCAAGGCCTGCTTTCTCCTACTAGGTGAACAGGAGGCCCGTGGGCCAACTACCCTCCCACTTCCCTCTTGCACCTGCTGCCTGGGAGGCTTTCCTTCTGATTCCCTGCACCCTTAACCCCAAACCGGCTGCGACTGGATTCTAATCTTGGCAGTGTGTCAGGATTCTGTAGGAGACTGGGTGGGGAGGGGACTTGGCCTTTGATCCCGGAGAGGCTCACAAATGGAACACTGGTGCGGGTGGGGGCGAGGTCAGCCTGGTAGGGTTGTGGGAGTGGTGCGGTTGGTAGAGGCCTGAATGGGGAAGGAGAGGAGCCCTTGGTACTGTGAGCCTGTGAACTCCTGGCTTGTCCGGGGTTGCCCCTTCCATCTAGCTTTGTGACTTTTCAACAGCAACAGACTTCCTTGAAGCTGGACTTTGGGGGAAGCAGAGTGTAGGGGCAGAGCTAAGGGAAGAATTCCCTTCAACCTCCCTTCCCACCTCCACCCTGGGCCTGCCCCCTGACTGAGCAGGAATAGGTGATAGTGGGTCACTCCTCCAGGACCCTTCTAGACAGTCAAGTCATGTGGGGGCCCAAGACCAGATTTCAGATGTCTTTTTTTTAGACATTCCCAAGAATGGGGCTTTGCGGGCAGAGCTGTGGTGAGGACACTATGCTTGGACAAATGAAAACGACCTATGAGGCCTTGCCACTGTCCACCCGCACACAGGTCAACAGGGGGATGGAGGGGACTGCTTCTTTGAGCCATTTGAAATGATTGGGAGGGTCGGGTGTGGTGGGGCATGTCTGTAATCCCAAGGAACTGAGAGCCTGAATAGAGGACGGAAGGTTTGAGGCCAACAGGTGGTGGCGGAAGAAGGCTCAGCTCAGTGGAGCAGGGATTTCTGTTCACATGAGCTGGGCACAGACCTAGGCTCCTTCTTTTCCATACTTGGTCTGAGATGGGGAGGTTAGAGTGTCCTAGTGGGGACTGTGGCCACTCTGAATCCTCAGGGCCAACTTGGATCCTCTCTGGATCTACCCTCACCTTTGCTCTTTTCCTAAAAGGTCCTGGACAGTAAGAGATGAAGACCTCTGCATCTGTCTGCCCAGCTAGCTCGGTGGGTAGAGCATGAGGCTCTTAATCTCAGGGCCGTGGGTTTGAGCCCCATGTTGGGTGGGTAGATATTTCTTAGTCCTTGAAGGACAAAGTGAAAGCAATCCTAATTTCATTAGTTAACCATGTGTCTTGAAGATAATCTAGGGACCTTGAACTGCTCTTTGGTACTCCAGGTCCCAGAACTGTGCCTCTGGTTAGTGTGGAGTTCTCAGTAGTTCTTTTCTGGTGCTCTTAGGGTAAAAGAAAGAATTGACATTCACTGTACTCGGTAGTTGGGTCCATAAACCTTGAACTTGGCAGCTTTTTCTTTATTTAATTTGTTATTCTTATTTGAAGTACTGTGGATTTAATGCAGGGGTGTTCTACCACAGAGCTACATCTCCAGCCACAATGAGCCCCAAAGTAGCATTTAAGGCACAGGAACCCACCTGCCAGAGTGCCGGAACAAAATGTGGTTGAAAATAAGCAAGAGAAGGCCAAGATGCAAGCGCTGCTGGGCTCGTCCGGGATTTGAACCCGGGACCTCTCGCACCCAAAGCGAGAATCATACCCCTAGACCAACGAGCCAACTCGCAAAGGGACTTTGTCCTTGCCTCACTCCACTTACTCTCCGCCCTCGCTCAGCCAGGACGGTGGCCCAGAAGCCTCGAGGGAAGGGGCAAAGGCAGTCGGGCTGCAGCGCTGCCGGGTGCGGAACACCAGGGTCCGCTCCCCTAGGTACCTCCACGACCAGGTCATCCCTCCAGGCCCGACGGAGGAGAGCAAGCTGGGCACGGCCGGAGGGACCGCGGGAGGCTCCCTGTGCGACCCACACTGCGGCTCTCCCGCCCTTCCAACCCACCGGCCCAGCCTCGGACCCCGGGTCAAGCCGCGTCTCGCCCGCCCCCGAAAAGGAGCCAGAATTCCAGGAGACGCAGGGCTCTGCTCTCCGCCAACCCGCCCTGCCCTGGCTCGGCCCGCAAACCTCGAGCGGGGCTCCGGTCCCCTGAAGTGCACTGGTGACTGTCGCTCTTGCGCTCCTTCGTTGGCCGGCGAAGTTTCAGAAACTGGCTGGGCAGAAGGCCCTGCCGAGTTCGACCCAACGCCGCACAGCCGGTGTCACTTCCTAGGATGCTGCGAGCAGCCCGCCTTAAAAGCAGCGAGAGGAGGAGCGGGCGCCGTTGGGGGCTTCGCCGGGGTCGGGAAGGGACATGGGGAACGGGAAAGGGCGAGGTTCGTGGGGATTTGGACCAGGATCTCTCCTAGACCTGGAGGAGCCAACTATGGCAGAGGCTCCGGGTCCCACCGATCTCCAGTGACCTGAACCCCCTGACTCTGACCCTAATGGCTAAAAGTGGCTCCGGAGTTTCCCTTTTGGCGGCGGGAGGCACGGTTGGAGGGAAGCTTCCTTGGGGTCCCAGGAGAAACTGGCTCAGCCCAGCCTGGGCTTCAGTGCATGAGAGGCTGGACTCCCAGAGAGGTTGTCCCCTGGGGCCTCTGTCCACCTGTGTCAGCCTGCCCTCCTCCTCCTCCTCCTCGGGAGATCCCTTACTGGCTTCAGCTTGAGACTCCTGAGCAATTTCCGGGAGGAACAGAGTCTGTAAATCATGCTGGCCACGGACTCTTGAGAGGTGCTCCTCAGGTCGCCCGGCTAGCTCAGTCGGTAGAGCATGAGACTCTTAATCTCAGGGTCGTGGGTTCGAGCCCCACGTTGGGCGTAATCTTTTTACCTTGGTGTGGATTTTTGGAAGGTCCTGTTTAGTATGGTCTGCATTTAAAATAAAAGTAGCAAACAATTAAAACCGTAGGGCTCGTCCGGGATTTGAACCCGGGACCTCTCGCACCCGAAGCGAGAATCATACCCCTAGACCAACGAGCCTCCCGCCTCAAGACTTTTTTTCCTTAACCTTTCTTTCACAGATATCCCCATCCCCAGGGACTTGATTGATTCCCAAAGGAGTTAAGCCCATCCTCAAGAGCCAGGTTCTGGACAGAGCACCAAACCCCTGTGAACCAGGCCAGGAGGTGACCGAGCCAGGCAGTCTCAGAAAGCCCCCCCCCACCACCACCCCCCCCGACCCGCGGAACGGGCGGGTAAGATTAATTCCTGCCTCCAGCAGGCAAGGAGCAAAACGCCCGGGGGTGCTGGGTGAGCAGAACGCCCTTGGGAGGAAGACGCCCTCCAGGGAGCCCTCCGCCTGCGGCTGACCGCTGTGGGGCTGTGGTTTGTGGCCGTGGGAGGAGGTGGGCGGGCATCAATTAAGCCCCGCCCCAAATAGAGCCTAAATCGACCCACCCCAGCCCTCAGCTCCAGGCAGGTCCGAGTTTGAGGCTCAGGGACCACAGTGCGGGAACTGGAGGTCTCGCCTCTGACTTCGGTCTCCGCGGTCTGCAGCTCTAGAACTTTGGCTGAGTCTAGAAGGCTCAGCCCCCAAGGTCTGGCGTTGCGCAGGCAAGGGTGCTGTTGCGGATCCAAGACATGTCTTCAGCAGCAACCCAGTGACTTGAGGCCTCAGATCCAAGAACGATAGGCCTGAGCGCTTCCTCCGGCGCCCCCATCCCTCCCCCACCAGAGCACAGACTCCACCGCATGGTCATGGGTGGGAAAAGTCTTTGTGAATTCAGTCCCACGTAGGTTAGCCCGCCCGCTGCTCCAGTCTTAAGTGCCCTGTCTAGTGCAGTGACAGGGTTGAAGTGCTTCTCATCCTAGGCGGTCATACTGGGTTCTGGCTTCAGAGGTGTCAAGGCCCAGGACCAGATTAGCCTCTCATGGAACCAGACCAGACCAGCCTCCCAGTTCTCACCGACTCTGGAAGGCCCTGGAAGGCTGGGGCCCCCAGGGTTTTTCTCCTGAGAGACTGGAGCAGGGCTGTCCCCCGTAAAGAGAAACTCTGAGAATCTGGGCTCCTCCTGCCTTTGGCCCTCTTGGACCCTAAGCAAGGACCAATGAGCCATGCGCAAAACTATTTCTCTCTTCACCTCTGGTCATCCTTCTGCTGGATTCCCCCTGGCTCAGCAATAATACCTGTACCCCAAGCTCCACCCGGTGGTGTTGGAGGAGAGATTCTTTAAATTTAAAAAAAAAATTTTTGGAGCTTCACCAGTATAAGGCCTTGGTTTGTCATTTGTATTTCACTTTGGCTCTCATCCACCATTTTTTAAACACTGGGTCCAGCCTGCACCTTTTCTAACAACATCTTGTCCAGAAGGTCTCCTCGAGTAACAGGTGCCTCCATCTGGACTTTGCCCAGTTCTGTCACCTTCCCGCAGAACTGCTAATGCTCAAGCCGGAAATGTACAGGTGGCAGCGGACTCGTGAATCCACGCGGCCGGAGTCAGAGGTACTCGCTGACCCTTGGGCTATCGGGTGATTGGAGGGAAAGTCGGTGACAGTCGTGCTGTGGCGACACGTTGGTTTAGGGGTGCGATTCTCACCTTGGGTGCTGAGGGTAAGGGATTCAAGTCCCAGCAGAGCCCTGTGTTTATTTTCATTTCAGCCAAGGCGGGAGACAGACGAGGCGGTTTCTCCTGGTTCCCGGCGGAAGAGCGGAGCGAGGCTCGGGCTTCAGCCCTGGCGGGGTCAGGTCGCTGGCAGCGGCTCCGGGACCCCAGCAGAGGGAGGAGCGACCTGCTCAGCCCATTCCTGCTCGATTCTTGGAGTCGGGTCAAGCTTGGGCACCGCAGGACCGAGCGACAAGCACAGAGTCCCTAGAGCTGGACTCCCAGCCCCGAGGGCTGCGTCCCTGGTGTTACCCAGGCCTTGGGGACCGAGCACCCTCCGACTGCCCCAGTGAGGCTGGGAGGGAGCGGGCATCGCCGGCCCGCCGCTGGCGCGGGGTCTGGGTGATGGCCTGACCCACCTGCCCCGAGGGACCCGTCCTGGGTTCCGGCCCCTCCTCGGGGCTCTTTTCTTGCTTTTTGCCTTGCTGGTGGAGGCTGGGAGAGCGGAGAGGAAGCGGCGGGCGAGGCCTCGGGAGCACCCAGCAGTTCACAGCGCACGCACTGCTGCCACACCGCGGGGCTGCGGCGTAGCCGGGCGAGGTCCGGTCCACGCAGCCGTCGCCCCGCACTTGGAAGTTGCGTGATCCCCGCCCGAGGTACGGAGACCGGACCCCAGCGCGAGATGCGGCGCGGGGACGCAGGAATCACCCAGCCCTGCGCCGACCCTCCAGGACCCAGGGGACACCGGATTGAGGGGCGCAGGGCTGCTCCCCTCCCTGTAGGTCCAGGAGAGGTGCTGGGGCTCTGGCCTCGCTCTGCCAGCGCTGCTGAACTTGCTCTTCCTAGTGGCTCTGAAATACGACTCTGCACTCCTGGGTCCCGCCCCGAGGAAACCCGATGGCCATAAAGAAAAGTGGACACGTGTACTTGTGTGGCTCGTTGGTCTAGGGGTATGATTCTCGCTTAGGGTGCGAGAGGTCCCGGGTTCAAATCCCGGACGAGCCCGCTTTTGTGTGTGGGGCAACCATTCCTTCCCTTTTCCTTCCCCACATGCGGGTCGGAGATTTGGGACTGAACCCTGAGACCTCAGCGCTGGATGTCAAAGTTGGACCTCCAGGCAGGTAATTTTAAGAAGACTTTAAACCGGAACTGCCCACTGCCGCAAGAGGAGGAAGGGTCTTCACAGCAAATGCCTCGAAAACCTCAGTCTGGGCGCCCACCCACAGCCCTCAACTCAGGAGGCACAGCTCCCAAGGGGGACCCCAGGTGCACAGGAGGACGGCCACTCACGTCTGTAGCCTCTTCCTGGACCACATCCCCGGCCACTGCCCGCCCGGGCGCAGCCTCCCCGGGCTCCTCTCCTCCCGGGTCCCAGTTGGAGAAGGAATGCAGGTCAGTCTGGGTGTGGGGTCTCCTCAGCTCTGTTATTGGAGGGTCTCCGTTTTTGTTTGGGTTGGTGGGCTTGAGTGGGAGGAACCAAGGATCATAAATAATCAGATTTGTATATTTGAGGGCCCACAGGGGTAGTGGGGAGGAAGGAAAAGTTTTAGTTAAAAAAAACTGTGACTGGTTATGCCCTCAGGTCCCTGGCAGAAACAGCCAACCACTTTCAGTGGAAATCTACACTTTTATTCTAGACCTCTAGAATTCCCTACACAAAGAAATCTACAAGGAAAATGGACAGGTCCACCATAAAAATAACAAGGAATCAAGGTCCTATGAGCAACAGGCGACAGGTGGCAGCTGCTGAGGCCACCAGGTTAGGAGGCAGCTTTGCTTACTGTCTGAAGAATGAAAGAACAACTAAAATATCTTTGAGAACAGAAAGCTATGTGAAATGCTTTTAATCTTCTAGATTGAAAGAAGAACCAAAATGCTTCTAGATATAATAATGCAATAGTTGAAACAAAAACTAGATGGCGAGGGCGCTGGGAGTGGAGTCCAGCCACGTGGGAGGCTCTGAACTCACACATGATCCCCAGGACTGTAGCGGAAAGAAAGAGAAAGCAGCGAGGACAATCCGAGTCCTTACCATGCTCCCAACCCTCTGGTTCCCTTCTGCCTCCCCTTCTTAAATTAAGGACCCTTACAATTACACTGGCCCTACCCAGATAATTCAGGGTAGTCTCCCATCTCAAGGTCACTTGATTAGCAATCAGTTCCATCTGCAATTTAATAACTTTTTGCCTTGTGTCCTGACACATTCACAGGTTCTGGGGATTAGGTCAGAAACTTTTTAGGGAGCAAGGCACAGGGCATTGCTGTGCCTGCTGCAGACACTAATCCTTTCCACCTCAAATTCCAACCGTGCTTTTGTTCTTTGAAGACGGTGCATCAGGGAAGAACAATATCTGGTGAGGGCTCCAGCCAGCTCCCAGTAAGCTTCAAGCATTCTGTCCTCAGCACCTAGGATGGGTTAGATTTCGTCATGTCAGCAACAACGACTTCTGTCCCCAGACTAGGTGGCCTCAGGAAAGAAGTTCTCTCTCTGCATACAGAAAGCCTGGGCATTCCTTCCCTCTTTCTGAAGTATGCTTTTTAGTGGAATGTGGAGAACACAGTTTATGTTGGTGCCATCTGAACTGAGGCTCAGGGCTGCTTTGCTCTCCGGGTCCAACCTCTTGATGGGTTGTGGCTGGTGGAAGCTTGTGGCAGCTCCTGGCTGGAGGGAGGAACAGAGGGGTGTAGTTCAGTTCAGCCGCTGGATGTGGGAGTGGAGCTTGGGTACAGGGACATGCTCAGAGGCAGACAAACTGACATCCAGACACACCAATACCCAGGCTGTACCAATCCGCTCTTGGCTTCTCCCCTGGGTACAGTGCACTTGCCTGTGGGCTTCATTCCTGTGATCTGGGTTGGTCCGGGTCTCCTGGGCCTCTTTTCCCCCGAGATGTGGAGGTCTAGAGTGTGGATGTGGGCTGGGACCCTGAAGGTGAAGTCCAGGCCCTGGGGAAAAGGAGTCTTGGGCCTGGGCTGGCTCTAATGTTACCCCTGGACCATGTTGAAGTCTCAGTTGGGGACACCACTGTTAGGCTGTATGTTAACCCAGAGCCCCAGCTGGGGTCCAGTTCACTGACCTCCTTTCCCCCAGGTCCTCCTTGTACCAGCCAAATGCTGAGCTTGTGTCTCTGGAGCTGGCCTAGTTCAAGGACTGAAGGACTTAATGTCAGAGTCTGGCTTCCAGTCCCGTAATCGACTTCACTCGTTCTCAGGTTTGTTTTGGGGGAACTGGGCTGGGGAAAGGGGAGAAGCTAGCATCTGGGCAGATGTGTAATAAGACCTGCTGTGTGCCTCCCCCAGGCACAGCATCGATGGGAGGCCCAGGACAGGTGCGGTCCCAGCAAAGACTGCGCTTCTTTAGTGGCAGCCAGGTGAGGCTTTGGCCCTGGCTCTGAGTGCTTGGGTCTTTGCCGGGTATGGACAGGATTAGGTGCAAGCAGGGCCGTGGGCCCCTTGGTTTGCACGGTTAGAGGCTGGCAGGACCGAGGACCCCACAGCCTGGAAAGGAAGATGGGAATTTCCGCTGGGGGTGGAGGGAAAGAAAAGGGAGGAGGCCTATCCGCGGAGTCCCTCCCTAATGCGCCCTCAGTGATTTCCTCCCGAGGGAGGGCCCAGTGTGGGTCTGGAGGGACTGGCGCTGTGCCTCCCCCACCCTAGATTTCACGCCTGTGTCCTTCTGCTTTGGGCCCTGTCTTCGCGCGGGAGGTCGTGGCATAGTGCAGCGGAGGTGGGGACTTCCGAGGGAAGCCTGGCTCAAGTGTCCTGACAGATGTATCCACTCATCCAATGTCCAGTACCCTCATCCTGCTCTACCAGTGTGTCAGCAGATAGCCTACCTTCAGAGCTGCCCGGCTAGCTCAGTCGGTAGAGCATGAGACTCTTAATCTCAGGGTCGTGGGTTCGAGCCCCACGTTGGGCGTGAGCTGCTCTTTTGGGTTTGGTGGGTGTCTTGGGAGTCCTAAAATACTCTACGGTGTTTGTTTATAGGTCAATGGGCGCCCCATCTCAAGGGGGATTGGGGAGCACCCTTTCCAGGTGACCTGGGATCAAAATACTCTCAGTACCTTGGATTACCAATTACCGTGTTCTGTTGGAATGTCTGTGCTTCCTCCCCACGAGGAGCCCCTGGCGCTCTCTTTTTGCCCCAGCCCCAGTGACAAGCACAGCCAATGGACACCCTCAGATTGGGTGGCGGATGGTGGGGCACAGGAGCTTCTCCCAGCTTTGTGCTGCGGGGCAGGTCTGGGGCGTTCCCTTGTGAACTTGAACTTCCCTTCCAGGTGGCTCTGACACGGGTCCCACCCCAGGACACCCTGGGGCCTTAAACAAAAGTGGAGAAGGGAGTCTCAGTGGCTCGTTAGTCTAGGGGTATGATTCTTGCTTAGGGTGCGAGAGGTCCCGGGTACAAATCCCAGATGAGCCCCTGCAGGTTTTGTAGAAGAGATTTTTCTCCTTATGGAAGCCTCATTCCTGGACATAAACATCCATACCCACAGAAGCAGGGGAAAACCACTCAAAACCTCAAGTTGATTTCTGGCATTTTTAAGCTTTAAATTGTAGTCCTGGGGTCTGCAGAGGACACCCGGAGGCAGAGCGCACTACCCGGGATAATAAGGTGGATCCAGTTCAAGGCCAGAAAGGCGAGGAGTCCATCGAGGCAGCGGTGCCCATAGCCACACACTTAGGAGTGTGCAAGTCTTGACCCCAGCTGGGGAAGGCAGGGAGGCCCTCAAGCCGGCCGAGGTCCTCCTGCAGCTTTTCGTCCTCCCCTCCCTTTCACTTGGTGCTTCACCTGCGCCTCCCAGTTCGGCTCTGGTTCCTGCGCCTCAGTTCCGGAGAGGATCTGTGGAGCCAGGGACGGGAGCCCTCAGGACGTGGGGCTGTGTGGAGGCCGCTTCCTCGGCTGTTGCGGGTCCTGGCCGAGTTTGACTTTGACCCCTAACGGAAGTTCTGAGTTCCAGCCCCGAGCAGTACTTTCCATAAGGGCGCAGGCTCTCAGCTTTCCAGACAGCAGCGCCAGACGTCCTAGGAGTAATCATTTCCGTCCTAGAAGTTAGTCTATTTTTAAAGTCTCTGTCGCGAGGCTGCCGCGGTGGTTAGACCGCTTGTCTGGCAGTGTAAGGACCTGAGTTCAAAGCCCGGCGATACACACTTAAATAAGTGTTGGCCTAACGAAAGCCAAGTGAAAACAGCCGATGAAAGGTGTCAAGAGAATCACAAGTTTCAGTCCAGCCTTAGCAAAAGCCAGGTGGGAAAATAAATAAAAGTGGTTCTCAGCTCTTTCACTTGTGCATTCTTCTTCGTCTTTTTTTTTTTTTTTAAGAAAGAAGGGACAGAGAGAAGCAATTTTTATTTAGTTTTTCATGTTCCTCAGCCCCTCGCTTGTGTGTTCTTAAAAAACTTTTTTTTTTCAATGGGGCTGGAGCGCTGGCTCGGCGGTTACCGCGCTTGCTCCGCATGCGCAAAGACGGGTTCATATCCCAACACCACGTATGCAACCAAGCATCAGAGCAACAAAAACCAGGTGAAACACTAGACAAGATTGATTCTCTCTCACTGTCCTTCTTTCTTAAACACAAAGTCTTTTTTTTTTTTTTAATTTGTTGGTTTAAAGGAAATATTAGCAAGGGCTGGAGTGGTGGCCCAGTAGTGGTGCTTGCCTGGAATGCGTGAGGACCAGGGTTCAAGCCCCAGCACCACTTACACTACTAAGGGTCAGAGCAACAAAAAGTAAATGAAAAACTAAATACAATTAAAAAAAAAAGTGCTAGCAAGTCAGACGCGTTGTAGTACACGCCTGTAGTAATTCTAGCCATTCCGGAGGTTGAGGAATGAGGATCACAAGTTCGAGGCCAGCCTCAGCAATTTAGCCAGACCTGTCTCAAAATAAAGGACAGGGGATTGTAGGTCAGTGGCAAAGCACCCCTGGCTTCGATCCCAGTGTCAAATATATAAATCAAATACAAAATAAAAATCATTAACATAGGAAACTCTTCAGGACAACATTGGTTTGGGCAAAGAGAGGTGTGGGGTGTGTGTGTGTGTGTGTGTGTGTAAGCATAGGTTAAATAAAAGCAAAAATTGATAAGCTAGGATTACATCAAATTAAACCTTCTGACCAGCCGCTGCCTCTAGTTCAGGTCCTAGGCCGGGTGAGCGCCACCCAGAAGCGCAGCCGAAGGGCTCCAGGAGGCCCGAGCTCCACGGACGGAGCCCTCAGACTCTCACAGCTCCGATTCCTCAAGCGAAGGAACAGCCTGGGGGTCCCGGCAGGAGTCCCTCGGGCCATCTCCGCGGAGCCGGCGGATAGGAGCGCGCGGCGCGCAGGGCGCAGCCCGCAGGGAGCTCGGCGGGAGCCAGGCTCCGCCTCTTCTTCACTGCTGCGTCCCTGGACCTTGTTTAAGGCTAGAATGTTGTGCGGACTTGGCCAAGTGCTTTTCAGTAAATGTCCAGTCTCTGGGCCATTCTAGCCGCCGCTGATGAGCTGTTCCTGTCAGTATCTCCGAGACCATCCTCGGTAGCTGCCCCAGTGGCCTAATGGATAAGGCACTGGCCTCCTAAGCCAGGGATTGTGGGTTCGAGTCCCACCTGGGGTAGTGTGGCAATGCAAGTTGAAAACGCTCCTGGATGTTTTGACTTATAAAAGCTGCTGAAGTTGTTGGGGAATTTGGGGGATTCCCCCATGGGAAGAAATACTAGAAAAGTCTTCATTTGGAAGGGAAACTTTAAAAGGTCTTAGGAGAGAAATCCCAACCCAATAAGGGTGATGGTGAGATGAAAAACAGAGGGTGTCCCTGGGTCCAATTTGGTGGGGTGGAGCTGGGACTGGGAGGTCAGGATAACCCCTAATACTGGATAAATTTTGTTACCTTGTTCAGGGGTTGGGGATTTAGCTCAGTGGCAGAGTGCTCGCCTAGCATGTGCAAGGCCCTCAGCCCTGAAACAACAACAACAAAACATTGTTCAGCCTCGGAAGGACCTCCCCTGCCTTTTGGCTGACTTGGAGGGTTGGGGTGTACAAAAGCAATTTTTATAAGACAAGCAGGACCTACCGAGACCCCAGCTGTAGTGTGTGCTTGGTGTGAAAGGCTCTTTGCACTCCTGGCCAGAGTTGGGGAGTGGAGGAAAAGGGACTAGCCACACCCGAAAGCATGCAGGTCAAAGGTAAGCAGCAGCTGTGGAAAGCAGATGTCCCTCCTTTGACTGGTGACCATGTGAGATGGGAGCCTGCCCTACCGACTTGGCAGTGCCCTGGTAAATGGTAACACTCACCATCTGGGATACGAATGGGGTAGTTTTCTACTCGGATTTCTATTTCAATACAGCTATGTCTGCGACTTCATAGTTTCTAGAGGAGGGAAAGAGCTTCTCTGGGGGAGTCTTGGTGTCGGTCCAGGATTTGGGGTCTAGCTAATTCTGCTGTCCTGATTGGCTTGTGACTCAGGGAGCACTCTGATGCTGGAAAGCCCCTGTGTCCTCCCCATATGAGGCCAGCTGGGCTGTGGGATGGGGTTGTCGGGTCCAGGCATGTGCTACTTGCTCAGAGAATGCTGGTTCCAGAGCCAAATCTTAGACCGGGGCCTCTGGTCCTCTCTCCCTTGCTCTAGAGGGCAGGGGGCTATAGGAATAGGGGAGAGAATTACCAGCTCTAAAAGGAGGGTGAGTGCAGTTGGTGGTTGTAGAAGGAACCAGCGGGACTCAAGCGCAGGCCTGGAGCTCAAGTCCAAGCAGCAAAGCCTGTGACCTAGAACCCACCCGCTCTCTTTTCTACACCCCCAATGCTGGCCAAGTGCGGTGCCACTGAGCTACACCCTCAGCCCCTGTCCCCTTTCCTATCCTTTACAAATCTGCTTTGTTAACTACCGCTTCTCCAGTTTCTCCACATGGCTAGTTCTTTTGGAAGTAGTTTTCTCTTTCAATTTGAAAGTCCTCTGTGTGCCAGTGATTTACAGACTTGCCATGGTCATTTCCATGTTGCCAGACTCTCATTTCACCCACTCTACCCGTCAGACTACAGCTTGGCTCGGTCAGTATTCAGTCCAGCCCTTCTTCCTTCGATGCCTCTCCTACGGGGCCTTCCACGCTACCTGCGTGTTTCCCCAAGCTCCCATGACACCATTTTTGCAAGGAACAGTATTTCAAAACCAAGATCCGGGTGCTAAGGGTGCTCGTTGACATTGGGCTGTCACTGAGCACAGGTTTTCCAGTTCCCTGAGAAGCCTTTAAAACAGCTTACTAGTTTATACCCTAAGTTCCTTCCCCAGCCTTCGCTCAGCCTTGGAAGTGGAATCTGAATTCATGTTCCTAGGTGTTCCTCCCATTTCCATTCTGTAGCCCTCTTTGGGTAGGCCTTATCCTCCTACATCTAGTCCTGGTGCTAATGAACTGGGTTCTCACGAGGAATTTGCATTGATCAGCTTCCCATCTCTGCAGCGAATACCCAGCAGCAGCGTGTGGTGGGGCAAAACTAATCACTTCATAGCTGAAACTTGAAACAGAAAGATGGTGAGAGGAGAGAGAGAGAGAGAGAGAGAGAGACTATGAATGAATCAAAACTGTAGCTAAATGAACTGTATTTATGACTCAGAACAAGAATATCTCATTCTCCCATTTGAAATGGTTGATTCAGGATTGGTCGCATGACCCAAGAAGAGATGATCACAGCTGTGCCTGAGGTTAATAAGTCAACACTGATGGAAAGTTCTGCGTGCCCTGTGATTGCTAGTTTAGGAGGGTGTGAATTTGGAGCAACCATCGTTTTTTTTTTCTCTTTGCTTTGTTTTTTAAAAGAGAGAAAGAGAGAATCAATTCTATTGCTTTTCATGTGGCTTTTGTTGCTCCAACACTTTGTTGGGTACATGGTGCGGGGGTTTGAACCCACATTCTCACTCATGCCAGGCAAGCGCCAGAACCGCTAAGCCACCGCTCCAGCCCCTGGTGCACCCATCTTGATGCCATGTGGAGAGAGTCTGCAGAACGAAATTGAACAGAAGAAAATAAAGTATATATATATGGAGAAATACAGGGTTCCAATGTCATTATCTGGGCCCCTGAATTTAGCGCTCCCTGAAACACAAGGACTTTGTAAGAAGACGCTTTGCAGTTACATCAACCAGTAGACTGCATTTCTCCTAAGGCAGTGAGTTGGTTTCCTATCACTTGCAAACAATGTCTTTATTAATTTAGTGAGTATTCTGCCCATCCTGATCTTTCATAATTAGCTTTATGGTTTTTTTTTTTTTTGTTTTTTTTTTTTTTTTTTTTTTTTTGTTTTTTTTTTTTTGGGAGAGAGGAACAGTGTGTGTGAGAGAAAGAGAATCAACTCTGGAGTTTGGGCTGGAGTGGTGGCTCAGCGGTTTCAGTGCTTGCCTGGTGAGCATGAGGACCCAAGTTCAAACTCCAGCACCACCTACACAAGTAAGTGCAACAAAGGCCATGTAAAAAACTCACTGTCCCTCTCTCTTTAAAAAAGAAAAAGAGAGAATTAATTTTATTGAGTTTTCCATGTGGCTTTCATTGCTGTGACACTTCCTTGTGTATGTGGTGCTGGGGTTCAGTGCATGACAGGCAAGCACTGCAACTGCTGAGCCACCGCTCCAGCCCCGTGGGTTATTTTTGTGTGTGGTCAGTCTTGGAGATAGGATGGACAGAATGTGGTATCTAACAGCGTGTAGTCTGATGGAGGTGCGAAAGCTCATTAAAATGCTGAGGTTTTAATCTTGAGTTGTTGGGGGTAGGTGAATGCTATTTATTAAGTCACCACAGCCAGAATGAAGAACAGTTTCTAAACAACCTGAAGAGGAAGATTAGTTGTGGAACACATGGTTTTCAGAGGACATTATTTGAAGGATTCGACTGCCACTTTTGACTCAGGGAGTATGATCTTTGATTTTATTTTAGGTACTGAGGATTGAACCACCCAGGGGCACTTAACCACTCAGCCACATCCCCAGTCTTTTTTATTTTGAGACAGGGTCTCACTAAATTGCTTAGAGCTCCTCTAAATTGTGGAGACTGGTCTTGAACTTGCGATCCTCTCGTGTTAGTCTCTTGCGTCACTAGGACTACAGGTGTGTGTTCCACCATGCCAGGCAGGTATATGGTTTTTACCAGTGACTATCAATCCAGGAAAGTAAACTTTGCAAAGCGTAAGATCAAATGGACATCTTATAGTCAGATTTTGTCTTCAAAACAATTGAAGATGGATACCTACTGGACTCAAGAATTCTCTCTCTCTGATTTTTATTTTTTTGGTACCAGGGATTGAACTCAGGGGTGCTTAACCACTGAGCCCCTTCTCCAGACCTTTTTATTTTTTTTATTGTGAGACAGGGTCTCACTAACTTGCTTAGAGGTTCACTAAGTTGCTGAGGCTGGCTTTGAACTTCTAATCCTCCTCCCTCAGCTTCCTGAGCCACTGGGATTACAGGCAGGCACCACCATATCCAGCAAGAATTCTCTTTTCTTCTTTAGAGTTCATGTTCCACCAATTAAGAAACAAAATCCGCAAATGATCGCCAATTCTCATTTATCCCAGCTCAAGGTCTAATAGAAAAGACTTGTTAGGTGACTCCTTGTATGACTATAAACCTAAGAAGAGAAGTATTTGGCATCATTTCTAAGTGATATGTATTAGGCAGAGAGCACAGGATGCCAATATGCTAATTTAAAAAAGAGATAGGAACAGTGAGATAGAAAATCAATTTTTATTATTTTTATTTAGTTTTTCATTTTGACTTTCATAGCTCCAATACTTCATTGTGTATGCGGTGCTGGGGTTTGAATCTGCATCCCTGCGCATGCAAGGCAACTGCTGTAACCACTGAGCCACCACTGTAGCCCCTGCCAATGTGATTTAATATCTGTAGTCTTCCCTCAGTGGACTTGGTCCTAGCCTAGCACATTGGTGAGGTCACAAGAGGCTCAACAAAAAAATACCTCATTGAGTCATCAGAACTCTATGAGGTGAATATTCTTTCTCTACTCTACAGATGGTAAAATTTTGTTTCAGAATGACATAGGTGAAGCCATGTGTACTGGCATATGACTGTGATCTCATCAATTCAGGAGGCTGAGACAGGAGGATCAAAAGTTCGAGGCCAGCCTCAGCAACTTAGCAAGGCCTTAAGCAACTTAGGCCTTGCCTCAAAAGAAAAAATAAAAAAAAGGGCTGGGGATGTGGCTCAGTGATAAATTGCCCCCCGTTTAAATCCCCAGCACCCTTTCCCTGAAATAAGACGTAAGTGGGCTTCCAGGTAGAAGGAAAGAGACACTTAACAGCTGACCGGCCATGCCTGTCTCTTTAGCTGG